>JAJOZX010000508.1:1122500-1312500 GCA_023014485.1 Bathynomus jamesi
GTCAACTGTATGCTATGCCCTTGACGATTGGTTAGGTTAAGTTGTGATATTTTCGTTAAAACTAACGAAACTAACTTTATCTTAAGTGGACGTAACCCATAAAAGTTGACAATGATGTTGCTGATGATGGATAAAGTTTTAGAGAACAGTTTCGAACAGAACTTATGAACATATAACAAGTTTAATAGGTTAAAATGAAAAGTATATTTGAAATTCCGATACTAACTTTCTATTCACTTCTCTAATAAATAAACTTCATATAGTAGTTGGAGAAGTGCGCAATTGTCCGGGACGCAATTGTCCGGGACGCAAATGTCCGGGACGCAATTGTCCAGGGACGCCAATGACCGGGACGCATTTGTCTGGGACGCACTTGACCAGAACGCAATTGCCCTAGTACCCTTACATATGAGTAGCTCCGAGCCAGAGTGACTAACAAACCACCTTCAGCCAATTGCCTTTTTTTTTTCCACCATGCGGCAGTTCAAGGCCTTCTCTGTCATGTGTGTCATGGATTATATACTTTCGTAAAGTCCTGTCACCCCCTACAAAATGTACATATTGTAATACCAATTTTATTTTTGTGTGATTAATTGTATTTATCTGTGGTAGGTGTAATTTAAGAAACAAGTCACTAGCAACAATTACTTTAATTACAGTAAATACAGTTACTAATCAAGAATATCTGCAGGAATTTTTGAAAAAACGGTCAAAAACAGTTCACAGGCTTCATATCGTTTCTGCATGTCTGTATCGCTTAATTCATTAACAAATGACGGGCGGTATGGTTTCATGCCGAGATCTTTCGTCATGTGATCTCAGTAGTATAGCCGAAAAAGGGTAGAGTGCAGAAATGTTGCAAATTATTACGTAATGTTGCAATGGGGGTGGGGTGTTGCAAAGGGGGGTAGGGTGTTGCACAAAAATCCCCCCAAAGGGGGAGAGAGAGAGAGTACCGGCCTTTGTTGCCAACCCCAAGGTGGGATTGCAAGGGGCATGCAACTTGGAGGCGGAGTTCTCCCCCAAGCTATTCCCCCCAAAGGGATTAATTAATTCATATATTAATCGAAGACTGAGTTGCCAGATAGCAATATTTATTAAATTAAACCATATATTAATCATCCATTTAAATACCACAATATATTTATATGATGGTAGTTAATCAATACAGATGAATCTTCTTAATTCCAACAATTAAAAGAAATTCTGTTTATTAAATAAATAATTTAAACACACACTCTTTACACAATAATCACTTTATTATTAATATCACAGTTAAGTCACGAATAACAGGGGGAAAGGAAAAGAAACCTTACGAAGAAAGTTGAAATAAACGACAATTCAAAACACACGGTCGTCCCCCCTCCTCCCTCATTCCCCCCAAACTTCTCACCCCATCTGTGCTTGTATATATAATAAACGAATGAACAACTCGTGCACACACACACACAAACACACATACACACATACACACACACACACGCCTTTGTACATATTATGTGAATGAAAATCAGAAAAAAAAAATGCCAAACGTATATTAATTTAAATCAAATGAAGCTAAACGTATATTAATTTAAAGCAAATAAATTTTCTCCTTTTAAGAGAATCAATTATTATAAGAAATTAATTATTCAATATAAGAAATTAATTATTAAACGCTGTTTTTTCTTTCACGACGAAAGGATTTCTGAGAATCTGGTCAACTCGAAACACACGGTCGTCCTCCTCCTCCCTCATTCCCCCCAAACTTCTCACCCCATCTGTGCTTGTATATATATATAATAAACGAATGAACAACTTGTGCACACAAACACACACACAAACACACACACACACACACACACACAGGAGGAAAGGATAACCGAGAATCTGGGTCAATTTGAATCACACCTGTTTGCCCAGAGGCCTTTTTTGAAGGAACAAAATGACCGCGAGTTGACCTTTCTTCCAGTCTCCTCGAGTAAATCTCGCTTGACTCCAAATATTAATATTGTTGTTGTTGTCACACGCCTCTGTACATATCATGTGGATGAAAATCAGAAAAAAATGCCAAACGATATATAATTAATTTAAATCAAATGAAGCTAACGTATATTAATTTAAAACAAACGAATTTTCTCCTTTTAAGAGAATCAATTATTATAAGAAATGAATTATTCAATATAAGAAATTAATCATTAAACGCTGTTTTTCTTTCACGAGGAAAGGATTTCCGACAACCTGGGTCAACTCGAAACACACGTGTTTGCCCGAGGCCTTTTTGCAAGGTAGGACGCGAACGTACATTCGTCAAAATATTAGTTCAGACGAAATACACACAAATGAACAACTTTCTCCTTACCTTACATATATATATATATATATATATATATATATATTATATATATAGAGAAAGAGTCATATTAACTGTCTATTAATTTTGTCATTCCTTATAGAAAGAATCATAATAACCATGTCTATTTAATTTTGTCATTCCTTATACATATATATATATATATATATATATATGCATTTAACTGCAATGACCACGCAGTATATAAATGAATAGAAACGACGTAAATAAGGAGCGTCTCTGCACACGGGGAAGAGAAATAACGAATAAATGAAAAATGAGGCGAACCGCCCGGGAATCGAACCCAAGGGCTTCCAATTGCCGGTTGGATGCGCTACCATTACACCACGGACCTCGGTCAATCATAAATCGAAATTCTCCTACATAGGGCAGAAACCAATGCCCTGAGAGGGCACCCTCGCAAATCGTGAATATGTGCATTTAACTGCAATGACCACGCAGTATATAAATGAATAGAAACGACGTAAATAAGGAGCGTCTCTGCACACGGGGAAGAGAAATAACGAATAAATGAAAAATGAGGCGAACCGCCCTCTCAGGGCATTGGTTTCTGCCCTATGTAGGAGAATTTCGATTTATGATTGATCGAGGTCCGTGGTGTAATGGTAGCGCATCCAACCGGCAATTGGAAGGCCTTGGGTTCGATTCCTTGGCGGTTCGCCTCATTTTTCATTTATTCGTTATTTCTCTTCCCCGTGTGCAGAGACGCTCCTTATTTACGTCGTTTCTATTCATTTATATACTGCGTGGTCATTGCAGTTAAATGCACATATTCACGATTTGCGAGGGTGCCATCTCAGGGCATTGGTTTCTGCCTATGTAGGAGAATTTCGATTTATGATTGATCGAGGTCCGTGGTGTAATGGTAGCGCATCCAACCGCAATTGGAAGGCCTTGGGTTCGATTCCCGGCGGTTCGCCTCATTTTTCATTTATTCGTTATTTCTCTTCCCCGTGTGCAGAGACGCTCCTTATTTACGTCGTTTCTATTCATAATATATATATATATATACACATATAAATGGATTTTCACCTTAAAGTGAATCAAAACATTAAAAAAAATCACTAAACAATTAAAAGAATTCGTTCCATTAACATATTCTCAAATCTACACACACACACACACACGAGGAAAGGATTACCGAGAATCTGGGTCAACTCGAATCGTTTACCCTGATGCCTTTTTCGGAGGAATTTGGGGCACGAAATGACCGCGAGTTGACCTTTCTTCTAGTCTACTCGAGTAAAATCTCGCTTGACTCCAAATCTTAATAATAATGTTGTTAATTCTACAATGAAATACATTCTCGAAGCGAAGAAAATGTTTTATATTTTTATTTACGCGTAATTTGTATGGTGTCATATTCTTAGATAACATCTCTGTTATTGAAAGATATACACACAATTATATTAAATAATAAACAGCAAAAGAAATAAACATGCGGGTGCATGAGGTGCGTCGGGGGCAAACCTGAAAGTACTAACAATTGAATGTAATCCAGTGTTTTCTGCATAAACGTCTGCAGAAAGATATGAGATCGTGGGTTCGACTCCCGATTACCAGACGCGTATCTCTCACGATTTCTATCTAGTTAATGTTTTCAATGATGTAATTACTTATTTTCTGTATAAACGTCTGCAGAAAGATATGGGATCGTGGGTTCGACTCCCGATTACCAGACGCGTATCTCTCACGATTCCTAGTTAATGTTTTAATGATGTAATTACTTATTTTCTGTATAAACGTCTGCAGAAAGATATGACAGCGTGGATTCGACTCCCGATTACCAGACGCGTATCTCTCACGATTCCTAGTTAATGTTTTCAATGATGTAATTACTTATTTTCTGTATAAACGTCTGCAGAAAGATATGATATCGTGGGTTTGACTCCCGATTACCAGACGCTAAACATGCGGGTGCATGAGGTGGGTCGGGGGCAAACCTGAAAGTACTAACAATTGAATGTAATCCAGTGTTTTCTGCATAAACGTCTGCAGAAAGTTATGAGATCGTGGGTTCGACTCCCGATTAATAGACGCGTATCTCTCACGATTCCTAGTTAATGTTTTCAATGATGTAATTACTTATTTTCAGTATAAACGTCTGCAGAAAGATATGAGATCGTGGGTTTGACTCCCGATTACCAGACGCTAAACATGCGGGTGCATGAGGTGGGTCGGGGCAAACCTGAAAGTACTAACAATTGAATGTAATCCAGTGTTTTCTGCATAAACGTCTGCAGAAAGATATGAGATCGTGGGTTCGACTCCCGATTACCAGACGCGTATCTCTCACGATTCGTAGTTAATGTTTTCAATGACGTAATTACTTATTTTCTGTATGAACGTCTGCAGAAAGATATGAGATCGTGGGTTCGACTCCTGATTACCAGACGCGTATCTCTCACGATTCCTAGTTAATGTTTTCAATGATGTAATTACTTATTTTCTGTATAAATGTCTGCAGAAAGATATGAGATCGTGGGTTCGACTCCCGATTACCAGACGCTAAACATGCGGGTGCATGAGGTGGGTCGGGGCAAACCTGAAAGTACAAACAATTGAATGTAATCCAGTGTTTTCTGCATAAACGTCTGCAGAAAGATATGAGATCGTGGATGCGACTCCCGATTACCAGACGCGTATCTCTCACGATTCCTAGTTAATGTTTTCAATGATTTAATTACATGTTTTCTCTATAAACATCTGCAAAAAGAACAGCTTCAGAGTTCATTTACACCATGCGTACACTTATCTCGTGTACACAGTTAGTGGGAAATAAAAACGTACCAATGAAACTATAGAATCATTTTAAATACAGAATTCATTCACACCAGTCGTACACCTATCTCGTGTGTGTGTGTATATATATATATATATATATATATGTATATATATATATATATATAGAAAGAGAGAGAGAGAGAGAGTTTTGTTCATTCTCTTCTTTTTTTTTAAATAAATAAAGGAATGGATATATAAATATATATACAGGGCGTCCCAAAAAATGTATACCACTTTAAATACTTATAAAGGCAGTGTTTATTAAAATCATTTCATTTTCAAAATGTAATAGAATCTACAGACATTATTTAATTGTTTTGTCAACGCATGTTTTCAACTGACGTCCGTTCTGGTCCAGGCACTGCTGATAACGCGAAGCAATGGAATCGCAAACATCACGAAAACATTTCGTTTGGTATTTGTGTGCATTCTCGTTCAATGGCTGCTCTCAATTCAGCGACTGTTGGCAGGTCTTATACGTAGACTTTGTCTTTTAAGTATCCCCATAAAAAAAGTCTAGTGGTGTGAGGTCTGGTGAACGCGGAGGGTATTCTACGAAACCCCTTCGTCCAATCCACATCCACATCGTGCCAAGTACAACTCGCAATACTCCACTCTTCGGTCCGGATCATCTTCATTAATAGCATGGACTAATCTTGGAATGTAACTTTTCCTTTGACAGCGCTTCAAAATGCGTTGGACAGACGATTCTGAAATTCCTACCTCACGACTCGCTTGCCGCACAGATTTTCTTGGGCTTTGGTGATACGTTTCCAGTACTCTTTCTTGATTTGTGGGGCTTGTCGATGTCCGTGGTCTTCCGGAACGCTTCTTGTGGACATTCTGAACAGTTCCATCGGCTTCAAACTTATCTCTAATTCGAGTGATGGTAAGTCGCGTTGGTGGATCTGTTTGAAACTCCCTCCTAAACTGTCTTTGCACTTCAACTGCGTTTTCACACTTCCAGTAGCATTTTAGAATGAATTTCCTTTGTTCAAAGCTTAGTCTGACTGCCATTATTAATTCTAATGGGTTTAACTTGGAAAGAAAGAAACATCAATTGAGCTATCAGCTGTTAAAGTGTGTATACATTTTTTTGGGACGCCCTGTATATATATATATATATATATATATATTTAGAGAAATCCAATGACAAGGAGAAATGTAAATGCCATGAAAAGTCTTCTTTATGCGCAACGTTTCGAGCAATACGCTCATCTTCAGGCTGTTTAATAACAATGTGAAATTAAAATCAATATTGAATGAAAAACAAACAGAAATTTCTATAACCTATTCGTAAAGACAAATTTTAAAAGACTGAGAAAAGAGGGTTAAGTTCTAAGTTATACAGATTTACATATAAAAATTAAGAAGTTATTTTTAAATACATGTAGTAAATGTGAAATTAATACACTGGAAAAATTACCAATAGTACACTGGAACAATGGAGCTATCTACCTTACAGCAGTATCCGAGGCCGACTAATTTGAGCAGAGGGACGGGAAGAAAGATGGCGAGGGAGATAGGGGAAGGAGGGATTATAAGGAATTGGGGAAGGAGGAGGGATCATAGCAAATTGAGAGGGACGGACGATGAGTCAACATTCAGACTAGGGGACAATGCTTTAATGAAAAGGGATTCTAAAATTCTTAGTGAGTTGGGACAAGTATTACAACCAAGAATTTTAAAATTGTCTAAAGTGACATCAATTTTGCATTTGATGCTATGTTCACGTATGCTGAGGCTTCCTTAGTTTTTAAAATTTTACCTGTTCGGCCACTTATTCCCATATGCGAATAAAATCTAGCCCTGAGAGAGCGAACAGTGCTGCCGATGTAATTCCCAAGGAGACACCTAGGGCAGGTAAATAAATATACAACACCGCTACGCAACGAGTCAGGGGTTCGATCCTTCGCTGAGAAAAAGCTACCTAAAGACGTTTTATTAATAAATATGATGCGGAAATCAGTATGATAAAAAAATTTCCTTAACAATTTTGTAAATTTAAGCTTAAATTCCTTATTCAAGGACCCATTTCAGGTACCAAGAAATATTTTATATCCTTCGGCACTGTAATACATGGAAGTTGAGGGCTATAAACATTATTTAAGAAGGATCTAATTAGTTTGTCTACATATTGAACAGGAAAACTATTATTAGTAAAGTATGATCTTAGATTATTAAATTCATCATTAAGTAAGGTAAAATTAGAGGTCAAATTATATCCTCTGAACAGGAGAGTTTTAATACAAGACATCTTATAGTTGAAATCAGTAAAACTAAAAAAATTCATGCCCAAACCAGTGAAAGTGGGTTTCCTATAAACTGATGTAGTAATAGAATCACCGTTTTTCGAAATTAAAAGATCTAAGAAGGGGAGGGAGCCATTTTGCTCAGTTTCCATTGTATACGTTATATTGGGGTGCAAAGAATTTAGGAAGTTAAAGAATTGTTGCGCTTGTACCGCATTATCAAAGACTGCTATCGAATCATCAACGAAGCGTCGATAGAAAATTGGCTTGAGATGAGTGGGAGATTGTCTAAAAATTACACTTTCTAAATGAGTCATAAAAAAGTCAGCTGCTAACGGTCCGACTGGTGATCCCATCCCTACCCCATCAATTTGTTGGTAAACCTTATTGTTGAAAGTGAAATAGCATTGTTTGAAGACCAATTCTAAAAGTTCCTTCAAATGAGACAATGAAAAACCATGAAAATTATCAACTGAGCTAAAAACCCTATCTAAAATAATGGCAATAGTTTCAGATACAGGTACATTTGTGAAAAGTGACTTTACATCAAAACTGACAAAAAACTTTTTTGAATCGAAGTTTTTACCAGGAGTTCTTTTTGGAATTCAAACGAGTTATTTATAGTGTAAACATTTTTCGCAAAGGGGGACAGGAGACGAACAACAAATTTTGCCAATTGAAAGGTGGGTAAGTTATACGAAGCTAAAATAGGACGGAGAGGTGTTCCAGCTTTATGGATTTTAGGCAGACAGTATAATTGAGCAAGATTAGCACCAGATGCGAACAACTGAGAGTAAGTATCATTTTTTATTATCTTTAAGGACTTTAGTCGTGACAGAAATCTATTAACCTGGTCTTCTAACCTTACAATGACTTTATTTACAGGTTCTAGAATTTGTTTGAATTTAGTAAGATCACTTAGGATTTCATTAGTTTTGTTTATGTAGTCCGATTTATTCAAAATAACCACTCCGTTACCCTTGTCTGGTCTAGTCACAACAATCTCCTGGTTCTTTGCCAAATTCTTAATACACTGCAAATCACTCTTCCTAAATATGAAAGATTGAAATTTAAGATTTCTAAGTTTAAGAAAAAATTCTTGAGTTAAATTTGAGAACTGACATTTGAGATTATTGAAATCCCCCACATGGGGAACATTTTTCAAGCCATTGAAAAATTTTTCAAAGTAAAGAAAAAACGAGGGCTTATATATTTGAAACAACGGAAGCTTAAATTGCAAACCAAGTGACAGTAAAAACTTTTCCCGAGGGGAGAGTGTGTAACTAGCCCTCGTTTTTTCTTTACTTTGAAAAATTTTTCAATGGCTTGAAAAATGTTCCCCATGTGGGGGATTTCAATAATCTCAAATGTCAGTTCTCAAATTTAACTCAAGAATTTTTTCTTAAACTTAGAAATCTTAAATTTCAATCTTTCATATTTAGGAAGAGTGATTTGCAGTGTATTAAGAATTTGGCAAAGAACCAGGAGATTGTTGTGACTAGACCAGACAAGGGTAACGGAGTGGTTATTTTGAATAAATCGGACTACATAAACAAAACTAATGAAATCCTAAGTGATCTTACTAAATTCAAACAAATTCTAGAACCTGTAAATAAAGTCATTGTAAGGTTAGAAGACCAGGTTAATAGATTTCTGTCACGACTAAAGTCCTTAAAGATAATAAAAAATGATACTTACTCTCAGTTGTTCGCATCTGGTGCTAATCTTGCTCAATTATACTGTCTGCCTAAAATCCATAAAGCTGGAACACCTCTCCGTCCTATTTTAGCTTCGTATAACTTACCCACCTTTCAATTGGCAAAATTTGTTGTTCGTCTCCTGTCCCCCTTTGCGAAAAATGTTTACACTATAAATAACTCGTTTGAATTCCAAAAAGAACTCCTGGGTAAAAACTTCGATTCAAAAAAGTTTTTTGTCAGTTTTGATGTAAAGTCACTTTTCACAAATGTACCTGTATCTGAAACTATTGCCATTATTTTAGATAGGGTTTTTAGCTCAGTTGATAATTTTCATGGTTTTTCATTGTCTCATTTGAAGGAACTTTTAGAATTGGTCTTCAAACAATGCTATTTCACTTTCAACAATAAGGTTTACCAACAAATTGATGGGGTAGGGATGGGATCACCAGTCGGACCGTTAGCAGCTGACTTTTTTATGACTCATTTAGAAAGTGTAATTTTTAGACAATCTCCCACTCATCTCAAGCCAATTTTCTATCGACGCTTCGTTGATGATTCGATAGCAGTCTTTGATAATGCGGTACAAGCGCAACAATTCTTTAACTTCCTAAATTCTTTGCACCCCAATATAACGTATACAATGGAAACTGAGCAAAATGGCTCCCTCCCCTTCTTAGATCTTTTAATTTCGAAAAACGGTGATTCTATTACTACATCAGTTTATAGGAAACCCACTTTCACTGGTTTGGGCATGAATTTTTTTAGTTTTACTGATTTCAACTATAAGATGTCTTGTATTAAAACTCTCCTGTTCAGAGGATATAATTTGACCTCTAATTTTACCTTACTTAATGATGAATTTAATAATCTAAGATCATACTTTACTAATAATAGTTTTCCTGTTCAATATGTAGACAAACTAATTAGATCCTTCTTAAATAATGTTTATAGCCCTCAACTTCCATGTATTACAGTGCCGAAGGATATAAAATATTTCTTGGTACCTGAAATGGGTCCCTTGAATAAGGAATTTAAGCTTAAATTTACAAAATTGTTAAGGAAATTTTTTTATCATACTGATTTCCGCATCATATTTATTAATAAAACGTCTTTAGGTAGCTTTTTCTCAGCGAAGGATCGAACCCCTGACTCGTTGCGTAGCGGTGTTGTATATTTATTTACCTGCCCTAGGTGTCTCCTTGGGAATTACATCGGCAGCACTGTTCGCTCTCTCAGGGCTAGATTTTATTCGCATATGGGAATAAGTGGCCGAACAGGTAAAATTTTAAAAACTAAGGAAGCCTCGAGCATTCGTGAACATAGCATCAAATGCAAAATTGATGTCACTTTAGACAATTTTAAAATTCTTGGTTGTAATACTTGTCCCAACTCACTAAGAATTTTAGAATCCCTTTTCATTAAAGCATTGTCCCCTAGTCTGAATGTTGACTCATCGTCCGTCCCTCTCAATTTGCTATGATCCCTCCTCCTTCCCCAATTCCTTATAATCCCTCCTTCCCCTATCTCCCTCGCCATCTTCGTTCCCGTCTCTCTGCTCAAATTAGTCGGCCTCGGATACTGCTGTAAGGTAGATAGCTCCATTGTTCCAGTGTACTATTGGTAATTTTTCCAGTGTATTAATTTCACATTTACTACATGTATTTAAAAATAACTTCTTAATTTTTATATGTAAATCTGTATAACTTAGAACTTAACCCTCTTTTCTCAGTCTTTTAAAATTTGTCTTTACGAATAGGTTATAGAAATTTCTGTTTGTTTTTCATTCAATATTGATTTTAATTTCACATTGTTATTAAACAGCCTGAAGATGAGCGTATTGCTCGAAACGTTGCGCATAAAGAAGACTTTTCATGGCATTTACATTTCTCCTTGTCATTGGATTTCTACTAAATATTAAATTGAAGCTCTGTAGAAGCAACCCGCATAATTATATATATATATATATATATATATATATGGGGTGGTACAAATTACAGTAGTAATAATAATAATTAACTCCTTTTCGCCGAATTGGAAAGATTAAGCTTTTCACTCCGACCTTAGACCTACAGTTTAATGTGGAAACCGTATCAGAAATACATCTCGTCAGGGAATCATTGCTCACTCTTTCACATCATCTCGCTGATTTGCTCATTTTGACAATGGTTAAGCTTTTCATTCCGGCCTTAGACCTACAGTTTAACGTGGAAACCGAATCAGAAATACATCTCGTCAGGGAATCATTGCTCACTCTTTCACATCATCTCGCTGATTTGTTCATTTTGACAATGGTTAAGCTTTTCACTCCGACCTTAGACCTACAGTTTTAACGTGGATTCAGAAATACATCTCGTCAGGGAATGATTGCTCACTATTTCATCGAGATAATTAAAGCTCATATACAGGACCTGCATTGCCTATAAGATGTGTGGCGCGTGCAACCTTCAGAAGATGTGAACAGCTGTTCTGTGAATCAGTTCAAGAAATACATCTCGTCAGGGAATCGTTGCTCACTCTTCCACATTTCAACATAACAGGATCATTTGATTATTGAACCGGATTTAAAATAACAGGATCATTTGATCCGGTGGGTAGTATGGCTGCGAAACATGCTAAATGCACGATTTTTCTCTTTAGTAATAATAATAACTAGCTCTTCCCCGAATTGTAACAACGGTTAAGGTTTTCACTCCGCTTTAGACCCACAGTTTAACGTGGAAACCGAACGCTCTTTTCTTTTTTAAAAATATAATTAAAGGAATGGATATATTTATAATTTCTTTATTATAAAATGTGGAACATGCAGTCTTCAGAAGATGTGAACATCTGGTCTGTGGATCAGTTCAAGAAATACATCTCGTCAGGGAGTCGTTGCTCACTCTTCCACATTTCAACATAACAGGAACATTTGATTATTGAACGGATTTAAAATAACAGGATCATTTGATTATTGATCCGGGGGTAGTATGTCTGCAAAACATGGTAATGCACGATTTTTTCTATGTAGTAAATATATAGAAAATAAATATACATTTTGAATGATCAATTAAAAATAATAATAGCTTAAGAAATATGAACGAGGAATATGCATATAATCAAAAATATATCCGTCAATATAACAGTACAGTAGAAATATATATGTATACGTACACCCAATTATGGAGATATATAGAAAATAAATATACATTGGAATGATCAAAACTAAGAAATAATATAACCATCAACATAGCAGAAATATACACACACAACTAAATAAATAAATACATACACTTTATCTTCTACCGCGCAAAATAAGAAATCGTATAGCCATCAATATATCAGAAATACACACACACACACACACACACACACACACACACACACACACAAATATGCTAAATATATAAATACATTTCACTTTTTTCAAAATACTGAACTCGCACTTAACCGAGTCTAAAATTACATCATTATTGCTCTGCATTACGCAGTATACGCGGTCTAATAATATTTCACCGCTTAAAGTATACGGAAACCTGTACTCGATATGAAGGGCTTTCATATCGTTCAGTACTATTTTTGTTCCCACTTTACAACCGGTTGGTAAGTTATCTTTAAATACGTCTAGAATACAATCAAAAGCAAGCACAAAGAGTTCATCGTTAGCCACATTATTAAACACAAGTTTATAAACACGTCTTTCCAATCGAAGGTTTATTTCTACCGACCCGAGCTTTTCAATCGTGAACTCATCTTCACTCAACATAGCGGCAATTGAAATAATCTTCTAAATCGTTACGACAACTGCTCGTTATATAAATCTCGGTTTTAATGTTTTAACACTCCCTGAATGCGCACCAGACAGTTCCCGTCAGGGTAAATTTCATGAACTAGGCACATTTTATAACGGTTTTATTGTTTTACCACTCACCATTTCCACAAACTAAACGTCTTCACACTCCGGTGCACTATTTGAGAGAAACATATAGCCATATTTTACCTTTTTATTTGACAGACGATACTCGTCTCTAAAGTCTGCTAAAAACTCACGCAGGACACTAGCCACAACCTCACTACGAGCCTTATCATGATATACATTAATATAGTGATAAAAATACTTAAGATTGTCCATGATGACGACATTTACATTTTCAACCGAAGTGTACGAGTTAACAATAGACACATCAATGAATATATTCGAGACATATATATTTAAAAACACGTGATAAATAAGTTAACAATTGAAATTATGTTAACACAAGAAATAACAGAAAACACAAGAAAAAACAAATGCATAGATTTGGTGATCACAAACAACAGTAACCTAATACTTTAAAGAAAGCATTCTATTAAATACTTTTAGCCTATGTTCAAGAATTAATACCGGTTTTAAAATAGATTCAAGACGAAGACCGTCTGGACTGATTTTATAGAAATTCAAGGATTCCAAGTTGATCACGAGAGAAGTTATGTAGTCATCTTCCATGCTGAAAAATCTCGTCGTTTGCCTGTCTGCTCAGAACACCGACAAGAGGTAAGATCGAATCCACATCAAAACAAAATTTTAGTCGCTAAAATAACAGCCTGAGCATTGTTCATATTCTAAATTATCTTTGATTCGTTTTGGTAAAATTGAGTAAACTGCAGCCTGTTTCCTGATCAGAAACTCTCCGCCTTTTTCTGGTATGGTGCAAGGTTTCGTTGCAACCATATTCACTGCTCGAGTCTACTTCACAGTCGATGTCTTCTAATCTAGATTTACACTCTTCACTAATGCATTCAATGGGTGAATAATCATCTTGGTTGATATTATTGACACCACAATCGAGAGGGCTCACTGGGGTAACGGACACTTCAGGTAATGTGTGGAGGTAATTATGTGCTGCTTCTAAGTAAACAAAACGGGCTTTATGTAACACAGTGGCAACTAATAATGATTTATGCAAAGATGCACCAGCTCTTCCGGAACGTCTGGATGCAATTTTACCGAGCGATATATTTATCAACTTGTGTGCTTCAAACCCGTTTGGAACGTCAGATATCATGTTCACCACTTAGGAATTGGTCAAGGCACAGAGAGCTAACTAACACGACTCCATCCTCTATTTCCAATCTTGTAATGAGTTAAAGTGAAAGTTTCGCCTGCCTTTATACAATGTCGTTCTGACGTCATTATCAAGCTGCACGCAGGGAATTTCCAGGTAGTAGCATGAATCACGTTGCTGTTCTTTCACCTGTGTGCACACACACACACACACACACACACACACACACAAAGGAGAAAGTGAAACGCTAATTGATACATGATTTATTTAATAAACGAAATATTCAAGACATATATATTTACAAACACGTGTAATAAATAAGTTAACGATAGACACATCAAAGATTATGTCCAAGGTGTATATATATATTTACAAACACGTGTGATAAATAAGTTAATTGAATTTCTGTTATTTCTTGTGTTAACATAATTTAATTTGTTAACTTATTTATTACACGTGTTTTTAAATGTATATGTCTTGAATATAATCATTGATGTGTCTATTGTTAACTTATTTATTACACGTGTTTTTAAATATATATGTCTTGAATATTTCGTTTATTAAATAAATCATGTATCAATTAGCGTTTCACTTTCTCCTTTGTGTGTGTGTGTGTGTGTGTGTATTTCTGATATATTGATGGCTATGCGATTTCTTATTTTGCGCGGTAGAAGATAAAGTGTATGTATTTATTTATTTAGTTGTGTGTATATATTTCTGCTATGCTGATGGTTATATTATTTCTTAGTTTTGATCATTCCAATGTATATTTATTTTCTATATATCTCCATAATTGGGTGTATGTATATATATATATATCTCTCCTGTACTGTTATATTGACGGATATATTTTCTGATTATATGCATATTCCTCGTTCATATTTCTTAAACTATTATTTTTAATTGATCATTCAAAATTTATATTTATTTTCTATATATTTACTACATAGAAAAAATCGTGCATTACCATGTTTTGCAGACATACTACCCCAGGATCAATAATCAAATGATCCTGTTATTTTAAATCCGTTCAATAATCAAATGTTCCTGTTATGTTGAAATGTGGAAGAGTGAGCAACGACTCCCTGACGAGATGTATTTCTTGAACTGATCCACAGAGCAGATGTTCACATCTTCTGAAGACTGCATGTTCCACATTTTATAATAAAGAAATTATAAATATATCCATTCCTTTAATTATATTTTTAAAAAAGAAAAGAGCGTTCGGTTTCCACGTTAAACTGTGGGTCTACGGCTGAGTAAAAACCTTAACCGTTGTTAAAATTCGGGGAAGAGCTAGTTATTATTATTAGTAAAGAGAAAAATCGTGCATTAGCATGTTTTGCAGCCATACTACCCACCGGATCAAATGATCCTGTTATTTTAAATCCGGTTCAATAATCAAATGTTCCTGTTATGTTGAAATTATGATGAGCAACCACTCCCTGACGAAATGTATTTCTTGAACTGATCCACAGAGCAGATGTTCACATCTTCTGAAGATGCATGTTCCACATTTTATAATAAAGAAATTATAAATATATCCTTTCCTTTAATTATATTTTTAAAAAAGAAAAGAGCATTCGGTTTCCACGTTAAACTGTGGGTCTAAGGCGGAGTGAAAACCTTAACCGTTGTTACAATTCGGGGAAGAGCTATTTGTTATTATTATTATTACTAAAGAGAAAAATCGTGCATTAGCATGTTTTGCAGCCATACTACCCCCCGGATCAAATGATCCTGTTATTTTAAATCCGGTCAAATAATCAAATGATCCTGTTATGTTGAAATGTGGAAGAGTGAGCAACGATTCCCTGACGAGATGTATTTCTTGAACTGATCCAAGAACAGCTGTTCACATCTTCTGAAGGTTGCACGCGCCACAGATCTTATAGACAATGCAGGTCCTGTATATGAGCTTTAATTATCTCGATGAAATAGTGAGCAATCATTCCCTGACGAGATGTATTTCTGAATCCACGTTAAAACTGTAGGTCTAAGGTCGGAGTGAAAAGCTTAACCATTGTCAAAATGTACAAATCAGCGAGATGATGTGAAAGAGTGAGCAATGATTCCCTGACGAGATATATTTCTGATACGGTTTCCACGTTAAACTGTAGGTCTAATGTCGGAGTGAAAAGCTTAATCTTTCCAATTCGGCGAAAAGGAGTTAATTATTATTATTACAACAGTATTTTGTACCACCCTATATATATATATATATATATATATATATACATATATATATATATCCATTCCTTTATTTATTTAAAAAAAAGAAAAGAATGAACAAAACTCTCTCTCTCTCTCTCTCTCTACTCTCTCTCTCTTTCTTTCTATATAAATATAATATATATATATATACAGGAGATATGTGTACGCCTGGTGTGAATGAATTCTGTATTTAAAATGATTCTATAGTTTCATTGGTACGTTTTTATTTCCCACTAACTGTGTACACGAGATAAGTGTACGCATGGTGTAAATGAACTCTGAAGCTGTTCTTTTTGCAGATGTTTATAGAGAAAACATGTAATTACATCAATGAAAACATTAACTAGGAATCGTGAGAGATACGCGTCTGGTAATCGGGAGTCGAACCCACGATCTCATATCTTTCTGCAGACATTTATACATAAAATAAGTAATTACATCATTGAACACATTAACTAGGAATCGTGAGAGATACGCGTCTGGTAATCGGGAGTCGAACCCACGATCTCATATCTTTCTGCAGACGTTTATACAGAAAATAAATAATTACATCATTAAAACATTAACTAGGAATCGTGAGAGATACGCGTCTGGTAATCGGGAGTCGAACCCACGATCTCATATCTTTCTGCAGACGTTTATACAGAAAATAAGTAATTACATCATTGAAAACATTAACTAGAAATCGTGAGAGATACGCGTCTGGTAATCGGGAGTCGAACCCACGATCTCATATCTTTCTGCAGACGTTTATACAGAAAATAAATAATTACATCATTAAAACATTAACTAGGAATCGTGAGAGATACGCGTCTGGTAATCGGGAGTCGAACCCACGATCTCATATCTTTCTGCAGACGTTTATACAGAAAATAAGTAATTACATCATTGAAAACATTAACTAGAAATCGTGAGAGATACGCGTCTGGTAATCGGGAGTCGAACCCACGATCTCATATCTTTCTGCAGACGTTTATGCAGAAAACACTGGATTACATTCAATTGTTAGTACTTTCAGGTTTGCCCCCGACCCACCTCATGCACCCGCATGTTTATTTCTTTTGCTGTTTATTATTTAATATAATTGTGTGTATATCTTTCAATAACAGATGTTATCTAAGAATATGACACCATACAAATTATGCGTAAATAAAAATATAAAACATTTTCTTCGCTTCGAGAATGTATTTCATTGTAGAATTAACAACATTATTATTAAGATTTGGAGTCAAGCGAGATTTTACTCGAGTAGACTGGAAGAAAGGTCACCTCGCGGTCATTTCGTGCCCCAAATTCCTCCTAGAAAGGCATCAGGGTAAACGATTCGAGTTGACCCAGATTCTCGGTAATCCTTTCCTCGTGTGTGTGTGTGTGTGTGTGTGTGTGTGTGTGTGTGTGTGTGTGTGTAGATTTGAGAATATGTTAATGGAACGAATTTTTTTAATTGTTTAGTGAATTTTTTTAGTTTTAATTCACTTTAAGGTGAAAATCCATTTATATATATATATATATATATAATATATCAGGAATGACAAAATTAAATAGACATGGTTATGATTCTTTCTATAATGAATGACAAAATTAAATAGACACAGTTAATATCACTCTTTCTATATATATATATATATATATAAGGTAAGGAGAAAGTTGGTCATTTGTGTGTATTTCGTGTGAACTAATATTTTGACGATTGTACGTTCGCGTCCTACCGTACCTTGCAAAAAGGCCTCGGGCAAACACGTGTGTTTCGAGTTGACCCAGGTTGTCGGAAATCCTTTCCTCGTGAAAGAAAAAACAGCGTTTAATGATTAATTTCTTATATTGAATAATTAATTTCTTATAATAATTGATTCTCTTAAAAGGAGAAAATTCGTTTGTTTTAAATTAATATACGTTTAGCTTCATTTGATTTAAATTAATATACGTTTGCCATTTTTTTTCTGATTTTCATCCGCATGATATGTACGGAGGCGTGTGACAACAACAACAATATTAATATTTGGAGTCAATCGAGATTTACTCGAGTAGACTGGAAGAAAGGTCAACTCGCGGTCATTTTGTTCCTTCAAAAAAGGCCTATGGGCAAACAGGTGTGATTCGAATTGACCCAGATTCTCGGTAATCCTTTCTTCGTGTGTGTGTGAGTGTGTGTTTGTGTTTGTGTGTGTATGTTTGTGTGTGTGTTTGTGTGCACGAGTTGTTCATTCGTTTATTATATATATATATGCAAGCACAGATGGGGTGAGAAGTTTGGGGGGAATGAGGGAGGAGGGGGGACGACCGTGTGTTTCGAGTTGACCAGATTCTCGGAAATCCTTTCCTCGCGAAAGAAAAAACAGCGTTTAATAATTAATTTCTTATATTGAATAATTAATTTCTTATAATAATTGATTCTCTTAAAAGGAGAAAATTTATTTGCTTTAAATTAATATACGTTTAGCTTCATTTGATTTAAATTAATATACGTTTGGCATTTTCTTTTCTGATTTTCATTCACATAATATGTACAAAGGCGTGTGTGTGTGTGTGTGTGTGTGTGTGTGTGTGTGTGTGTGTGTGTATGTGTGTGTGTGTGTGTGTGTGCACGAGTTGTTCATGCGTTTATTATATATACAAGCATAGATGGGTTGAGAAGTTTGGGGGGGAATGAGGGAGGAGGGGGGGACGACCGTGTGTTTTGAATTGTCGTTTATTTCAAGTTTCTTCGTAAGGTTTCTTTTCCTTTCCCACTGTTATTCGTGACTTAATTGTGATATTGATAAAAAAGTGATTATTGTGTAAAGAGCGTGTGTTTAAATTATTTATTTAATAAACAGAATTTCTTTTAATTGTTGGAATTAAGAAGATTCATCTGTATTGATTAACTACCATCATATAAATATATTGTGGTATTTAAATGGATGATTAATATATGGTTTAATTTAATAAATATTGCTATCTGGCAACTCAGTCTTCGATTAATATATGAATTAATTAAATATATAGCACAAACTGGCAACTCAGCCTTCTATTGGAATTAAATACATGGCGCTATCTGGCAACTCAGCCACATGGCGGATTAGAGGTCTATAAAAGAGCGAGAGGCTGACGACGGAGTCATACAAGCTCGGCTCCCAGCCCAGCAAGGATCTCTGGTCCTTTCTCTTTCTGGCCCTTTGGGTGGTGAGAAAACCCCTTCCCACCCTTAGAGGCCTCTTAGGTTAGGTATATCCCTTTGGGGGGAATAGCTTGGGGGAGAACTCCGCCTCCAAGTTTCATGCCCCTTGCAATCCCATTTTGGGGTTGGCAACAAAGGCCGGTACTCTCTCTCTCTCTCTCTCTCTCTTTTGGGGGGATTTTTTTTTGTTTGCAACCCCCCGCTTGCAACATTGAGTTGTTGCATAACCCTCACCCCCTTTGCACCACCCACCCCCATTGCAACATTACGTAATGATTTGCAACATTCCTGCACTCTACCCTTTTTCGGCTATACTACTGATCTCTCATTGTGGACATGGGGACTACAATTTCTTGTGATCGTTTCCAAAGTGATTTTTTCGTTGAACGAGCCACCGATGCAATCACACCTTTACATTGTTCTGCTCGTGTTATTGGTCTTTTCGACCCTGGTCTGTCCTTCATGAGTAGGCTGACCATACGTACCGTTTTGAACGGGACAGTACCGTTTGTTTTATATTTCCTGGCCGTCCCGTCGTTTTAATAAAAATGTCAATTTTGTCCCGGTTTATGGACTTACTTTTTCATGAATACAGAATATTACATAACCCGCGTCCCTTTTTTGCCATCCCAATGTCCCGTTTTTGTCTCAAGGAAATATGGTCAGCCTATTCATGAGGCCAGTTTGAAACAACTTTTTCTCCCAGCGTAATACTGTCTTGTTTGGTGGTGCAGCCTTATTGAGTCTTGTGTTGAAATCATTCTTGATATCATGCATCGTTCTGCCAGTATGTGACCTTTCATGAGCCCATGTGCTCATCACTATCCTTTCCTCCAGATTGTAAGTGTACTGGTCTGCCATTGTTCACACAACTCTAATACCTGGAAAAGAAGAAAATGTCAATGAGTCACATATAAATTCAATTAATCACACAAAAATAAAATTGGTATTACAATATGTACATTTTGTAGGGGGTGACGGGACTTTTCGAACACCCTATACAGTATTCAACTAACTTTACTCTCCTATTTTGTGATATTAAATCTCTTACCTATATAGTTCCGATACTATCTGACAACCACTTACCTTGAAAGACATGATTCAGCAAGACTAGAGAAGGGCATCACGTAATAAACCTATGCCTGGTTGGCTGAACGTGAATACAAGTATCAACAAAACTAAACCCGTTGTTCTGGATTCGTTGTTCATGTCACGTTTAAATTCAGAATAGGCCTATTTCCTACCTTTTATAATTCATTTATTAAACCGAATTTACACTTATACATTAAGAATTGTTATTTTATATTCACTAATAAATCCCGATTTTACGATACCAACAGGAGCATTGAACAGTCCTACACTCGCTACAGGGAGATTTACAAGCAGATGAAGACAGCCTCTACTAAACAGTTAACCATCACCACATTCTTCAAGGAAAGGCAGCAGACTCCATCCGTATCAGCCAGTGAGGAAACGGACGATCCCCACACGCCTCCCTCAACCTTCTTGAAGGCGGGCGACTCTGAGTAAGCCCCCCTAAACCCACTTCCGCCACCTTCGAAGCAGTGGCATTTGCTACGCCTAGCCAAACAAACACCATTACTGTACTGGTGAGAGTTAAATTACTTTTCATTTTTGATTACTTTTGATTAACTTTTTCTTAATGTACAGTATTTCTTTATTATACTCTGTTTTATTATTTATATTATTAATATTTTTTATTTGAGGACCATGGAACACATCCCCCCAATTAATACATTATCCCTATTGTAAATCGTAATCCGCTTACGAGTTTTTGCATCCTGGTCGTAAACGAGGTTTACCTGTAATACAGTTTATTTCACAATATTATAGGTTAGATAATGCTAGGTTGCGTAGGGCTTAACCTGGCATGAATTTAACCTAGCCTTAACCTAACGTAACTAAACGAAATCTAACCTAACCTAGCAAAAATTAGGTAACCTAGGTTCGGTTGGGCTTAATCTAACCTACGGTTAGGCTAACCTAACCAAACCTAATCTAATATATATATATATATATATATATATATATATATATATACATATAAGCAAACAACCACAAGGAAAAGGAAACACAAAGTCCGAGCACTTTCGTGATATATTCACATTATCTGTTCCTCCTTGATAATGTGAATATATCACGAAAGTGCTCGGACTTTGTGTTTCCTTTTCCTTGTGGTTGTTTGCTTATTAATAAGGTCACGTGTTATTTTGTGATTTTAGTGCATATATATATATATATATATATATATATATATATATATATATATATATATATATATATATATATATAATTAGGGTGATTCAAAAAAATCAAAGTTTTTTTTTTTAATTGTTCAACCTGTATTTTTGTTCCCTATGACAAAAAAGTAGTGTATGCCAAATTTGGTGAATTTTAAATAAAATTTACTATGTGCTACCAGGCGTCAAAGTTTCCCTCTTTTTCAATTTTTGTTTTTACAACTTATGATTTTATGTTTAATTGTTTATATTTCAGAATTTTTAATTAATGGTTTATATACTAGCTTGCTTTTAATTGTTGCTTGGAACTCGTAATTTTGATACCAATTAATCGATTATGGAAGCTAGGCCTAACTCACCATCACCCAGTTGCTCATTTGGGAGAAGTTCTACAAGAAAAGAAACTGAAGTATGGCTAATTGGGCAGCCCTCTGCAGTACTAAAAACATCCGTATTACCATCAGAGAAGGAAATGATGGCCCTCTTCATGCACTACAGAAATATTAAAAAGCAAGACATTAGAGAATCATGCTGCTCTACTGCAGATGATGTGCTAGCAGTTTGGAAAAAAGCAGGAATACCAGCAAAACAAAGAATACATGTAGTAGATAAAATTCAAGGAATACTGAAGGAATGACAGCTGCTTAAGAAAAACAAAGCAAACAAATTGAAAAGATCAGAAAATTTAAATAATAAAGAAAAAAATGGAAAGATAAACTGGAAAACTTATTTGACATTGCTCATGAGAATGCTATGCAGCTTATAAAAATAGAAGATGATAAGAAATTCTTGAAAATGCAACGTGAGAAAGGACGTCATGGAAAAATGGGTACCATTGATAAGGCTGTTGCTAAAAAAGAGCAAAGAGCAGCAGAAAAGCAACAACGTTATGAAAAGAGGAAAGCAGAAGAGATCAAAAGAAAGAAGAGTGAAGAGGCTGTCATACTCACCAGTACATCATCAGAATCAGAATCAGAGGAGAGTAAAAGTGATGAATCTGGTTTCTGTGCTGCACAACCTTCAACATGGAAAAGTAAGGTTGGCAAACGTAGAAAATTGTTTGATGATAAATTATTAGGAAGTCTTGATGTTGCAAAATTGAGTGACAGAAATGCGTCTCTTTTTAATGCAAACAATCAGACATCGCTTGAATGGGACATCTGCGAACAAATAAAATGCATGTGTTTCAATACAATGGCAGCCAATACTGGTCCTAGAAATTTCTGCAGCTATTCTTCTAGAACAAAAATTCGACAACGATTTATTGTGACTGGCATGTCGACACCATATATTTGAAATTATGCTGGAAGCTGTTGTTTCAAAGTCTTTATCACCATCTTCTGGCCCAGATATAGTCCTTTTTAAGAAGTTCAGAGAAAAATGGTCAAGCATTAATAAGGAGGACTACGAGACAGCATTATCAGATCCAGATATCTATGAAAATATTCATGACATCAAAGATGACATAATTATATTTGCAACAAATCAACTAGATACATTCCAACCAAGAGACGATTACCTAGAACTATTGCAGTTAACAATTATTTTTTGGGGAGGTGAACCAAAAGGTGGAATCAAATTTAAACATCCAGCGGGACTTCATCGGGCTAGGTGGATGGCCAAAATTACATATTCATTAAAAATGTTTATGTTCAAATCTCAGTTCAAAATTTCAGTAAAAGACAAAAAAGGACTAAAAGACATCTGTCTATTTGCTACTCGGTTATATGTAAAGGCATGGTTTACAGCTCCTGTGCCATCTTGCGCTCCTCGTCTTGCTCTGGAATTATTACAGAATCTTGTAGTCTACAAACAAATAAATGACACAATTGCATTTGTTGCTATTAAAAAACTGTTAGGCCTTGGCCTTTTATGATGATGAAGTGCCTACTGAAACGAAAAACAAAATTGTAAAGGCCTTGCAAAATACAACAGAAACTCTTCCTGCAAAACGGGCTTTTCTAGATCCTGCACTTATTCCAACGAAGAAATTAGAAGATTTTGTCATCAAATACTCAAAGATTCTTTACAATAACATAATTTAGTTCAAAAGTTTTACTCAAAGATGCTAAAGAATGGCATAATGATGAAGAGTATAATTCCGCTAAGAAATCTATCAAACAGTGGAAAGTCGTGAATGATATAGCGGAAAGAGGAGTAAAATTAATGGATGAATATAATAAAATACTAACTCATGACGAAGATCAAAAACAATTCTTGCTACAAGTAGTGAAAAACTACAGGGCTGTTTACCCTGATAGAAAAAAAGAAACATTGATGAAGTAAGGACAGCGAGTGTCTCAAATATCATGCTAGTTTAATTATGCATGCTTGTGGTTATGGTAGGACCTACGGGGGAGCTTTCCACATTAAAAAAAAGCAATGCGCCTTGTACTGTACCCCCTGGGTGGTGTGGAAAAATTTGACAATTTGAGTCGTTCTGTCAATATTTAATTGCTGGTAGCAACCCCTAAAAATTAAAAATTTGCTAAAATATTTTAGGATAGTTGTTTTTATGCTGAAATGAACCATTTAAAGGGTTGAACACATTAAAATATAAAAAAAAAATTTTTACCCCCATATTTGAATCACCCTAAATTATATATATATATATATATATATATATATGATGAAAATAACCACGAAGGAAAAAGGAAACACAGAATGGTGCTCAAGCACTTTCGTCTAATGACATCCTCAGGAACAATGAAATAAATAACAAGTTCGAGACTACATATAGGTCACAAAAAAAAAAATAGAAAACGAAAAATTGTAGGAGCATCCAAATTTATAAGGAAAAACTACCAGAGTTTTAACACTTTGCCCCTCTTGTCTAACTCCGTTCTGAACGAATCCAAAACAACAGGATCAAGCGCAAAAAGGCCATAGCTAATGTTGAAATTATTTGTAAGTTGAATAATGGCAGACTCAAGAATATTTCTATTAACAATGTTGTTTGAGTGAAGCAAAATTGAAGCATTATTCCAATCAATACAGTGGGATAACTCTGACAAATGGACAAAAACGGCACTGGACGATTGTCCCGTTCTAACGGAATATTGATGCTGTTTTATACGCGTGTGCAAATCCTTTCCCGTCTGTCCAATGTAAAAGGAATCACATTGTTTACAACCAATTTTATAGATAATGCCTGAATTATTGGTAGGGCTATTTTTTACTGATATTTTTCATAATATTGTCATATGAAAATACTATATTAATATTCAAAAGTTTAAGTGTATTAGCAATGCCTAAAAAGCCTGGGAAAAATGGAAGTACTAAAATATTCTTCGACAAAGTGTGAGGGTTTTATTCACACGATAGAAAGTTCGCTTTGCCTTGTTAAGACAAGATTCCAAAAAAGCAGGTGGGTAACACAAATCACTTCCAATACTGTTGATTTTTCCTAATTCGGCATCCATGTATTCCGGACTGGCGATCATAAGAGCGTGGAGAAACGAAGAAAATATGGCTTTCTTGATGGGGGTCATGTCCGGAGTAAAAGTGTACGTAGGACAAATTGTTTGTTTTTCCGATAAATACTAAACTTAAAATCTGGACTATCCTTATGTACACGCACGCCCAAAAATGGGATTGAGTTGTTTTGTTCCACTTCTAAAGTAAACTTAATGGAGGGGACTTGATTATTTAACTGAAGGAGGAAGTCATCCAGCTCACGCTTCATGGGCCAGATACACAAAATATCGTCGACGTACCGCAACCATGGGATGCCAACCCCAGGATTCTCGGAATGTAAGTGATTTCGAAAAAATCCATATAAATATTGGAGAGGAAGTACGACAAGGATTACCCATGGCTATCCCAAAAACCTGTTGATAAAATTCGCTATTGAAAGTGAATTTACAGTCTTTGATGCAAAGTTTAATGAGTTCCAAAACTATATGTGCAGGTAGTGGCAGGTCTGTGGCGGATCCAGGGGGGGGGTTCGGGGGGTTCGATGGAACCCCCCTAAACCAGAACCACTCTAAACCAGAAAGCCCGCTCCCAAAGCTAACTGAGTGAACATACAAGTTATTTTACAAACAATACTAAACCATGTAATATACCCTTTTGTTTCATTTGTTTCAGATCGTTAGTCGACCCTGTGTCTTACTTTAATACTCAAGTCTAAAAAGCAATATTCATTCAAAGTATTTATTCAATAGAATTTTCGGTTTACAATGTCAAGAAGAGTTAAACAGCAACCAAGAACTGACCGATTTTTTAGTCCATCAATTTTGGTCCATCCCTCGTCAGTGACAAAGTTAGCAACTGTATTGTAAACTAAAACAATGACTTTAAAAACTACTTACAGTTACTGATCGATTGCTTATATTAAATTCATTGTCTCTCGTTTTGACAGTGATGAAGAAGAACAATCTACGCCAACTGCAAAGAGGATTCGCAGTAGCGGCAGTGATACCGGTAGGAACACGTGTTGTACGACAAGCTGACTCACAGAAAAACATTTTTCTTGTTTTGATATATTTTATGGTTAAGACTAAAAACTAAAGTAAGCTAAATCTTATTTAATTTTCTTAATATAATTATAATAGCTCCGCATTTTGTTTTTATTGCAGGTAACCCTGTTTGCCATGCATCGGTACATAATATTGACGTTGATGCCCTGTTGCGTCAGAAAATTCCTGTTAGATCTCTGCAACAAGCTGAAAAGTTCAATGTCATAACTAACCATTTTCAACCAGGAAAGGATTATTCTTTCCCCAAAGTGTTTATGAATGGTTGTAATCGGTCTTTTCAAAGCTCTTGGCAGCAACGCTATCCTTGGTTGATGTACAGCAAGGAATGTGATGGTGATTTCTGTCTCCCATACATTCTGTTTGCTACACGAGAAAACCTTGGTGCTCTCGTGAACAGTCTATTTACAAGATGGACAAAAGTAAGTATGGTGTGCGGTCAATACGAGAACGCCCTTTACCACGTAGATGCTATGGTCGCTTATGACAATTTCCTCGCCACAAGTCGAAATCTTGGAAAAAGTATCCAGGTGCAAATTGAAAGTCAACGTACCTACAATGCACAAAAGCAGAGGTTATCAGAAGTGTGATAAAAATTGTCCATCTTTGTGGCAAACAGTGCCTTGCCTTAAGAGGTCAAGAGATGACAGCACAGCCACCCAAGACGCAAACAGGGGAAATTTTCTTGCCTTGCTAGAATTTCGTGTCGATGCTGGTGATGAAATCTTAAAAAAAAACATTTAGCGACATGCCGCGCCAATGCAAGATATTCCAGTAAATCAATTCAAAACCAAATTATTGGTCTAATTGGGGATCAAATTAGGGATTCGATCATAAAGGAGATAAAAGAAGCAAAGTTTTTTCAGTTCTTTGCGATGAAGTGACAGACAATGCAAATCTTGAACAATTATCGCTTGTCTTGAGGTTTGTTGACAAGAATTGTATTATTCGCGAAGAATTTCTAGATTTTAAAACCACTGAACGCATAACTGGGCAAGTCATCTCTCAACTGATCCTAGGAAAACTGGAGCAGTAGAGTCTAGACATAGCAGACTGCCGTGGAAAAGGGTATGATGGCGATTCAAACATGTCCGGCCAGGCCCGAGGGGTGCAACGCGTAATAGTTCAGCAAAACCCCAAGGCAATATATGTGCATTGCAATTCTCATGTCCTCAATCTCATCATCGTAAAACCTTGTAGCCTACCATCTGTACGCAATATTGCAGGAACCATACTGAGATTCAGGGGCGTACCTAAAGTATTTGACACCCGGGGCGGATCCTTCCTTTGGCATCCCCCATAAATAATTTTAAAATTCAAACACACAGAAAAATATATTATGTTTGCAAGTAGATTTTTAAACAGTACAGTTCTGTCATAAGCAAATTGTAAATAAGAAAAATGTAGGACATTAAAAATTCAGTGAACAGGGTAATACTGCATTTTATTTTATACAAAAAACACAGGAAATCCAGTCTCAACGCTCAGCCTATTCTTCAAAGGTAAATAGAGAGGATTCACAGTCTTTGCTTTCGAGCCTTAATTTCTGCAAATTGATCAATGACTCATCAAAATTCACCTTCTTTGCATATTCATGTTCAATTGAAAGTAAAGCCAGATTTGTCAATCTTGTTTGACTCATGGTCGAGCGAAAGAAATTTTTTATCAATTTTAATTTGGAAAAACTTCTTTCACATGAAGCAATAGACACACAGACAGTCAAAAAGAATCTCAAACACAGTGACAAGCTTGGCAAAGATTCACAAAAATCCCATTTCACAATAAACTTCAGAAACTGCAATGCTGTCCATTTCTTTGCCTCTTCAACGCTGATTTTGGCAGCTTCCAAATGCCTCCGAAGTCGTCCAATTTCCACACTGATATCTTCATCAGAGAATCCATCGAAAATCTGAGTCAAATTTGGAATATACTTCCGAAGTTCTTCTTCTGTTGCAACAACCAAAGTGTTTGGCTGAATAACAGCGAAGATTGACAGAATTTGATCCATTGCCTTAGAACGAATCTCCAATTCTTGATGAAAGCGATCAAGACATTCAAACATAGCCCTTTTAACTTCCCCTGGCAATGTGAGACCAGCATCCTTTGCCATCTCTCCTGGCATCCTGGAATAGAATGCTTAATCCTTACAAAATGTTCTTTCAAAACTGGATCATAATTTGACAGCAACTCTACCAATTCTATGAAGTTTCCTTTGTTTGCTGATGACATGTCCTCTTTGTGACCACGAAAAGGAAGATTCTGGTGAGCCAGAAACAAGGTTACGTCCAAGAGGCGATGTAAAATATCCCTCCATTTCTTTCTCTCCTTGTCCATTGTGCTTGATGAACTTGATCAATGGTTTTTTGAAGCTTCAACCCTGCTGCCAAGGTCTTCCATTTCTCCAGGCATGAGAGATGCTGCTCAGAAGCCTCATGGTCAGACACCTTTGGGTTTAGCTTCCACCATGCTTGAAACCCAGTGACAAAGCTGGATGTTCCAATTCCTTTGTCATCAAGAGCAAACAGTCTGCGGCAAAAACAAAACAAACTTTCTTTTGATGGAGAGTAAACCATCCATGTTCTCAAAACTTTCTCGCCATTTGGCAGAGCCTTATAGAACCATGCAGTGGTCAGCTGTCGACTCTTCCCTTTGGATTTCTCTCCTTGTCTTTGAACTGCACTGAAAGGTCCATCCCTATTTTGGAAGGGTTCACTTCCACTCTTAATAAAATTAACTCTGAAGTCATTTGTACCAGGATTGGCCAAGCAGCGACATCAGAATAAATTGAAAATCTGTCCGTCTCCTCTTCTTCATCAGAGTCTTCTCCCTGTTGGTGTGGACTTCTGCTGGCGTCTCCTTCCTCTTCATCAGTTTCACTGCTTTTAGAAGATGAATTGCCATCCTCCAATCCTTGCTCTCTCTCATTTGAATCCTCTTGTGAAGATGCTTCTTGTATTTGCCCTTCAGATTCACCAGGCTGAATATCTTCAGGACTTTCTCCTATTGCACTTGATGTTGAAGGCGTCACATACTTCATAATTGATCCGGACATTGCCTGAGCCACCTCTTCTCTTGCCTTCTTCATTTTTATTTGTTGGAATCCACTGGGTCGATTTCGCTTCATAGTGGATGTTTTCTGCAAAATTTTAAAATCAAATGGTATAAAGCATGAACATGCATAACAAGCATGAACTATTATGACTTGAAATACATTAACTGAACAAATTGTCTGTGATTATTATTATTATTATTATTATTATGATTATTATTATCATTATTATTATTTTTTTATTATAACATCACGACGATGCATTTACCGGGTATTATAACATCACGACGATGCATTTATAAACACTTAAACATCACTATGATACCACATTGTCAAAAATTACTGGACACTGGTATAAGTACCATGATATTGTTATAAACACCATCACTTTATGCTTTATCATAATTATTTAATGAAACATACCTCATGTATGTGGAGTCACAGTGTCAAGTGAACAAGACTTGGAATGTCAGTTGCAGCCAGTTGGCTAATGGCTATGCTCAACAAACTGATGACTAAAACGTTAACAAACGTTCGCCTTTCGATGTAATTTTTATCAAATATTTAATTTTTCGTTTGTAAATTTTATATTGCCAATAAAAATAAAAATTTATTTTATAGTGGAAATTAACATTAATCTGTTGTAATAGTTTGAACATTTTTAAATTTGTTTTCCTACTTTGGCGAATTTTTCAGTTGGTTTGAAAACTTGTACTGGTATTTCAACTCTCCCGATGGCACCCCCCTCCTGGCTGTCACCCGGGGCGGACCTCCCCCCTCGCACCGCCCTTAGCACGCCACTGCTGAGATTTCTAACTTTTTCAATTATTCTCCAAAGCGACAGAGGTGCCTGGAGAAAGTAATAAGCTTGGATCGGCCAGAATCTCAAAAATCAAAGATCCGAGACCTTTGCCGCACTCGTTGTGTAGAACGCCACGAAGCATATGAAACATTTGTGCTCCTGATGCCAACACTTATTAAAACATTAGAAGTTATTACAAATGAACCACAGTACCAGCAGTATAGTTCTGAACACATTAGAACTGGGATAGAGAGACACTCCAAAAAGCATACAATTTCTATCACACGTGTGTTCGTTTAAATTTCTTATTTCCTTGACTGTTGCCATGAAAACTTTGGCAATCATGAAGCCGTTAAGCATCAAGCTTCAGAAGAAATCAAACGACATCGTGAAGGCTTACAACATGATCTCGGACACACAGAAAGAGCTGAAGGAAGTGAGAGATAAATCTGGCGATGTGTTCAGGGATGGTATTCGCAAGCTGCGCAGATCAGTTCTGATGTGGGTACTGAACCAAGTGTACCAAGGACAACTGCCGGACAACAGCACAGACCAAATATTATTCATGACACACCTGAGGAATATTATCGTCGTACTCTATTTCTTCCTTTTCTGGACCATATTATGCAGATGTCTACAAGGTACGTTTGTAGAACACGAACTTCTAAATTATAAAAATCTGACAGTTTTCCGTAACACGGTCGCAACGCCAACCGGTCTGGATCCGCCCCCTGCTTTTTCACCTAATTAATGAACTCTTTTTGCTATAAATTCGGTCCGACTCAGAAGATGGCTGTTCAGTTACTTGGTCTTGTTCCCAGAGTCACCGTTGAGCCAGCAACAGACATTACTGAGATTTCTGTGACGTAGGAGTCAGACCTTCCCAGCCCTGGGACTCTTGACATCGAATATATGCGATGGAGGAGAAAGTGGCAGTCATAGAACGCCAAACCAGATTCGCTTCAACCTGCATTAGAGGTAGATTATAATTTTTCGTATGCCCATCTTGGGGTGACAATTCTTCGTATGCTCCGATTATTTAATATTTAATATTTAGTGTAAAATTTTCTAGCTTAATTGTAACTTTATCACTTTTTCTTTTCAGGCTTGCGATGCCGATATATCTTCAAACCTCAACTGCTTGTTGCGAATTGCTTGTACCATACCCGTCATTTCTGCTGACAATGAACGTGCCAACAGTACCTTGAAACTTGTGAAGGGGTACCTTAGGACTACTATGTCCACAGAGAGATTGTCGGGCTTGGCGTTGATGAGCATTCATTTCGACAAGCCCGTGGAATACGAAGCTGTAGTTCAACGGTTCGCTGAACAGCAACCCCAACGAATGGCGCTCGTCGATCCAGTCTTTGAGAGTCGGGAGATTAACTGATATCCAGTCAACACAAAACTTTGTCAAGAAATATAATAACTTCAATTATATTAATGAACAAATCTAGAATGATAAAGTATGATTTTCAAATGAAATTTAGGTTTTGATATTGTGAAATTTTCGAAAACAATGTTTCTTTAAAACTTATCACGAATTTTGTCTTTAGTTGTATAATTTTCTTGCAAATCAGTACATAAGTCAGATGTTGTAAAAGCTAATAAACTTGAACAAACACCCTGCAAATTGCTTGAAAACGCGTTTCTGAGAGCCTTAATTTTCAAAATTTTCCGGGGGAGCATGCCCCGGACCCACCTAGAAGCCCTCGGCGCTCGTACCGAACCTCCTTCCAGCAAATCCTAGATCTGGCCCAGCAGGTCATACTTATGTAATTCTCGGGAGAGAAAGTCAAGCATATCGTCAATCGACACTTTTGTAAACAATGAACAAACGTCGAAACTCATCAATCTATCGTTGGTTTCAGTGCATACATTATTCAGTTTTTCAGTTTAAGAACCATGAAATTTTTTACATGTGAATCAGAGTACACTTTTACTCCGGACATGACACCACCATCAAGAAAGCCATATTTTCTTCAATGTTTCTCCGCGCTCTTAGGATCGTCAGTCCGGAATACATGGGTGCCGAATTAGAAAAAATCAACAGTATTGGAAGTGATTTGTGTTACCCACCTGCTTTTTTGGAATCTTGTCTTAACAAGGCAAAGCGAACTTTCTATCGTGTGAATAATAACCCTCGCACTTTGTTGAAGAATATTTTAGTACTTCCATTTTTCCCAGGCTTTTTAGGTATTGCTAATATACTTAAACTCTTGAATATTAACATAGTATATTCATATGACAATATTGTGAAAAATATCAGTATAAAATAGCCCTACCAATAATTCAGGCATTATCTATAAAATTGGTTGTAAACAATGTGATTCCTTTTACATTGGACAGACGGGAAAGGATTTGTACACGCGTGTAAAACAGCATCAATATTCCGTTAGAACGGGACAGTCGTCCAGTGTCCTTTTCGTCCATTTGTCAGAGTTATCCCACTGTATTGATTGGAATAATGCTTCAATTTTGCTTCACTCAAACAACATTGTTAATAGAAATATTCTTGAGTCTGCCATTATTCAACTTACAAATAATTTCAACATTAGCCATGGCCTTTTTTAGCTTGATCCTGTTGTTTTGAATTCATTCAGAACGGATTTAGACAAGAGGGGCAAAGTGTTAAAACTCTGGTAGTTTTCCTTATAAATTTGTATGCTCCTCCTACAATTTTTATTTTTCTATTTTTTTTTGTGACCTATATATATGTAGTCTCGAACTTGTTATTTATTTCAGTGTTCCTGAGGATGTCATTAGACGAAAGCGCTTGAGAACCATTCTGTTTCCTTTTTTCTTCGTGGTTATTTTCATCATAAATATTATTCACGTGTTACTTTCTTGAAATAATTTTCATTCATTCATATATATATATATATATATAATATATATATATATATATATATATACAGGGTGAGTCAGAAGTCCGGAAAGACAGGAAGGATAGGAAACTTTTATTGCAAAAAGACATGTGTTACAAGTAATGTTATAAGATGTGCTCTATATATTCTCCTTTCACTTCCAGACATTTCTGGACTCTGTTTTCCCACTCAACCTGGACTCTTTTGAGGACATCGTGCTGTATTGCAGCACAGGCTAACATTAGTCCTATGTTTCGGGACTTTAGACTCACCCTATATATACAGTATATGCTACCCCGACTTATGAGCGCAGGACAAATGAGCGCCGACAAATGAGCGCCGACAATTGAGCGCCAAGACAATTAAGCGCAAGACAAATGAGCGCAAGACAATAGAGCGCAAAACAATAACCTAACCTAACCTAACCTAACTATATTATTTTTAACATCCTTAATAAATATTGTTTTTTTAACATCCTTAATAAATATTTGTTCAAGCTTATTTTGTTTCTTTTATCCAGTTTTTATTTGCTTGCTCTCGCTAAATTGTTTTGCGCTCGTTTGTTTTTGCGCTCAATTGTCTTGGCTTTCAACTGTCGGCGCTCATTTGTCGGCGCTCATTTGTCCTGCGCCCAATTGTCGTGTCACGACAGTGCATATATATATATATACTTCAGGAACGCTTTAGATTCCGTAGTTTTGTTATATAATGACAACTTGATAAGAAGAGGATATATTGAAAGTTTTGCTGACCACATTAGATTATGTTAGTTTAAGTTAGTTGGGTAGGTCTTAACCTAACCTAGCCTTAATCTAATGTAGCCTTAATCCAACTTCTGAAAGACGAAGATATAATTAAAGACAGGCTAACTAGGTTCGGTAGGACTTAACCTAACTTAACCTAAACCTTACTGAACCTGACCTAACATATACAAAATTCTTAAACTTCCTAAAATTTGAAAGATAAAACATTAAAAATACCAGAAACCGCGAACCTCGTATATATATATATATATATGTATATATATATACATATATATATATATTAACTGCAAACGACACGCAGTATAATTAATGTAAAGAACGACGCTTGTTTAGAAGAGTGTTCGCACCAGAAGAGGAGCGAAAACGAGCAATGAAAAATAAGGCACCTCCCGGGAATCGAACACAGGATCGTCCAATTACTGGTCCGATATGATAACCACTACACCAAAGTCCTCGATTAATCGTAATTCGTAATTCTCCTACATACGAGCGGAATCGAGTGCCCTTTTGAGGGGGCACCTTCTCATGCCGTATATACACACACATTTTAACTGCAAACCACACACGGTATAATTAATATAAAGAACGACGCTTATTTAGAAGAGTGTCCGCGGACATTCTTCTAAACAAGCGTCGTTCTTTACATTAATATATATATATATATAATATATATTATATATATATATATATATATATATAGCAGGAACACTGCAGATTCCATATTTATGTTATAAATATCATGAAAAAGGGGATATAATGAAGGTTAGGCTAGGCTACATTGAATTATGTTAGGTTAGGTAATGTTAGGTTGGGTAGGGCTTAACTTAACTAGGCCTTAACCTAAGTTAACGAAATCTAACCAAACCAAATATAACTTAACCTAACCTAACGTATCAAAAACTATTGTAACACTGCGTAACTCCAGTAATGCTTTGAGCTGTATTGTTATATATAATATATATATATATATATATATATATATGTGTGTGTGTGTGTGTGTGTGTGTGTGTGTGTGTGTTTTCTCAGAATACAAGATATTTAATATTAACTACGATTCGAGAGACGTCAGTGCCAAGACACCTTTGAATCGTGGGTTCTGACCTCAGGGCTGACGAGAGTTGTGTGGTTGTCTTTGCTGCGTCTTACTTGTGGAGGATAAAGAGAGCGGAGCAGAATTCTTCACCATTTTTGCTTCCAGCAAAAATAATTTCAAAGAAAGTTTTTGTGGAATTCTATATTAGGTGTCTTTTAAACCGCTGTAACATTAAAGACAGATCGAGGCTCAAGGAACGCGAAGGACATCCTCAGATTACGTTTTTCTGAGATAAGTCTGGGAAATAAAGCGAACAGAGCAGAAATCTTCACCATTTTTGCCTCCAGCAAAAATAATTTTTAAGATAGTTTAGCGGTATTCTACTTAAGTCATCTTTGAACTCGCTGTAACATTAAAAAAAGAGCCCCCTCTAATTATTATTATTATTATTACTTGCCATATTTCACTTCTCTTATGTAATTAATAAAGTAAATCCCATTAATTTTGCCTAAAAAGCTTCCATGCTTTGAACGACATATTCAGATCAGAATACTGTGAATATATTAATGCCATATCACATATCTGAATTGTACATAAAAATAATATAAAACTTTAAGTAAGTTTATTCTTTTTCCAAATACGTTTTTTTGCTTTGTTCGTTTATTAAAAACATAAAAACTAAAAGTTAAGTTACTTTGGGTTTCTATGGAAACGGCTGCTTAATGTGAAGTAACCAAGTTCCTCCCTCTTTGTTGCGCTGTAAGTAACAGACTTCATAAATTTTCTTAAAACTCTTATAATTTTTAAATCACTTTTCGGCGTGATTGATAATTTAAAGTTTCTGGGAGCCATTTATTTTGATAGAAAAGCAGGAGTTTGCGTACAGTTGGAGTGGGGAGTGGGGGGGAGGGAAAGCCTTGCGTGAAGTGCAATTTTGTTATGAAGATTATAATGATAAAAAATATTTCTTTTTTTATCTTTGAAAAACGAAAATTTATTTACCTATTTATTTTCAGAATATCATCCATTTATGAGTTGCGTTCGAGTATAAGGTAAGGCTTCATTGTGTGTGTATATATATATATATATATATACATACACGCTGTTAAATTACAGAACGGTTCACTGTAGATCAACGGTAGTGCTGCACTTCGTTACAGTAACACTGAAGTAAAGTGTGTGTGAAGTTTAAATGTGATATTTAGAATATAAATTGGTGCTCTTCCAATATGTGCTCTACCGCGAAACTGTGATCTACCATATTCCAATACGTGCTCTACCGTGAAACTAGCCTTATAAGGCTAACTAACGAAAATATCATGACTTAACCTAACCAATCGTTAGGTCAACTATACGCCCTTGACGATTGGTTAGGTTAAGTCGTGATATTTTCGTTAGTTAGCCTTATAAGGCTAACTAACGTACCTGCTGCTAATCCGAATAATCTAAGGTAGATCACGTATTGGAATGTAAATTTTAAGGTAGAGCACATATTGGAAGAGCACCTATAAATTTAGTCAGTTATGTATCTTACTGTAGAAGTGTTTACTGGTAGGAAGATCTGCGTCCTTTCCAAGTAGAACGCTATGTTCCAACTTCACTTTGGCATAGCTTTCGAACCTTCTATAGCTGTTCCTTCATGATTCACTGCTTACACACACACACACACACACACACACACGGTTTGCTCACTTACGACTGAACTACGTACCTCCTGACACTCACGGGGTGCATGGCATTCAACCTCCATTGACCATTAATTAACTGCCCTTCACACTTCAGCATTCAAAACAAACACCTTTAATACAAACAACACGAAACGCACCTCACGGATCTGTACGTATCTGCGGGGTACGTCGTGACCACGTCGCAACACCGCTTACCATTAGATCAGCGAGGTTTAAGCGACGTTGGGTCTGTTCAGTCGTTCGATGGATAACCACTGTAGCGACTCGTAGATGTTTCAAGTCTCACGTAGAGCTGTAGGTCTCCTCTGTCACATGACCTTTGCCGTTAAACAACCCAAAACATTATCATCGTAGACTGTCACGCACTTGCTTTATCTCAGGATAGAACAAAAAGCCTGGTGTTGATTGTATAAATACTGAATTATATCACTGAAACTCTTATTAAATTAGGTACATGCGTATATATGTATGTGTATATATGCTAACGTTGAAATTAATATATTAAAAAAGGTGTTCTACTTTCCTTTTTAATTTCTGCGCTCCATTTGAAAAGTAGTTATTAAAAGTGAGTTAATTTTTCTTGAGTCTTCATTTAATTGAAGAAGCAATGTCTTCAACGTTCAAATTGGTAACCTTTGATAATTTAAACTTTAAATTGTAACTTAAAATTTCGGAAACAGTTTGAATAGTTGATGAAAATTTAAATTCCTCAAGTTCCAAAGTTCAGGAATTGGAATGACTTGTTTTTTTTTTTATTCTTTGAAGAAAATATTGTACAAACAAATGGAATTAATTTCACACAAAAGAAAATGTCACTTTTACAAACTACAAAATTGCAATTGCATTGCAATGACCTTTAAAAACAAGTTAATTTCAGTCTCCAGTTGTTTCCTATAGTGAATTTTATTTCAAGTTTACAAAAGTAACAATAAAAAAGCTAATTTCCCCACTACGTTGGGGGGGGGGGGTACGCCCTAAGGGTCACCTGAGTTAGAGCAGAAACGAAGTAAGCGGCCAACTCAACTGCCTTCAATGCCAGCGGCTGGGAACGAACCAGCGACGCACCGTTCAGGATCCGCCATCACAACCACTGAGCGCCCACTTGAAATTTGTCCGTACGCGATATTAATGTGTAAAAATATAAAACTTTTTTCAATTTAAATTGAATTTAAGATAAAATATAATTTTTGTAATCATTGGAATTAAGTAATACAAATGATTAAACCAAATAGAAAATGTTAATAGACAGCCACATACATTCCTTCAAAATATGATGCACAGTCATATCATCAGCGTCACAGCATTAACGTCATAGCTTCAACGTCATAGTATCAACACGCCTTTAATGAGTTTTTCCTCCCGCAGTCCGAGGAAGACCGTGGATCGCAAAATTAAAATTTATTTTGGCTATGAACATTTACTCATCCAATATTGGACACCCCGCGTGTGAACCGCTCAGTGAGCGTATGATGCTTGTACGTATTTAAATGTGCGCGTATACGCGCGAATGGTTGAACGTATGCATACGTGTCTGTCCTAATTTGGAAGCTCGCATCCAGTGGTATTTGGGTTCGCAATGAAAGAGAGGAACACAGCCATATCCGCAACCTGAACTTTAATTATAAAAATCCTTCTGCAGTTAAAAGCGGACGTGACGCATATTTTCAAATCGGGAGAGTTTAATTAATTTAAATGTAGAAATAACTGTTTCACCAGAAATAGAAATGCGTACAAGATGTTATTTTACGCGCGACTTGACAGTTTGAATAGGGTTTTTAACTTTTTTCCCCTATATGAAGGGGAAATTTATATATGAATGTAGAATCTCGAATAACCACACACACACACACACACACACACACACACACACACACACGCAAAATGGGTAGATAATATATTTTTTACAATTTAAACGAAAGAATAATTCACGAGATAAATTCTAAATCCTAATTATAATTTTAAATGCGTTTTCTACCACTTTTTTTATACAACCCGAGAGCGCTTGCTGTGCGCTTGATTCAGGCAATTTTGTTTCCTATATGAGCAATGTTGACATTACGATTTCATTCCTTTTGCTGCCAATTAAAATGTGTAATGCCCGTAAAAATGATTCGGGCGTCACATTTATAATGAGAACCTTTACAATGCGATTCACATTCAATTATACGTCGGAAAATGCAAAATAATGACTCGGATCAGTTTCATTTATTTTATCTTCGGCCTAAATTTAATTGTTTGGATTTTATATACATTGTATACAGTACTGTAGTACCATTCAAAAGTTTGGAAACACCAATGGTATATGGGTATTTACAGCCAACATTGGTTCTCTATGTACATTTTGAATGAGGCACTAGAGTATAAAACAAAAATATATATTATTTTTTGATGAATAATTACATAGACAATTACATAGACAAAGATATATATAATATATCATTATTTTGTGTGTCCCGTTTTTGCTCCTCATAACAGCTTGAATTCCGTTAATAATGTCGTCAGTGTATTTCTTTACCACTAATAGTGGAATATTCCTCCAAATATTGTGCGGGTCTTTCCACAGTATTCCAGTATTCAAGCGAAATAACAGCAATATATTAACAATTATTAACACTTCCGTACAATTACGGAGGATTGTGCCTTTAGCCACAGATATTGCTGAGATCCATCGCGAAGGAACAATACACACTCTCTATACAGTAGGTCTAAAATTTAAGTGGAGTAAAGTAAATTTCACTAACTGAAAAAGGAGGAGCCATTTACTAATCAACGAATAATCTCCCTGAATTTTAGCACTTCTGGCGGAATTGCAGTGATTGGTACATCTTTAAAAAGGGTTAGGGGACGGGGGGTGGTGGGGGATCCTTTTGAACCATTGAAAAGAATTTTAAAACTCGATTCATCATTTTTTGTAAAAATTCTGGATTGATTTTGGGTTTATAATTTTAAAGCAAATTCAGCTGTTATTGAAGTATGTGGGCATTGGGCAGTTATGCTACATTCTCTGGGTGTAAATTGCTTACTGTTAAATAACAAACTAAAAATTTTAATTGCTTTTTCGTAATGGACTAATGGAGTGCCTTAAATGCGCTAATTAAATCTCAAATTTACATTAAAAATTGCTATAAAATTTTTGTTTTTATAAAACACTATACGAGAATATAAAAAGATATATCCATATTATTTTATGATTTCATATAACTTCAAACGAAAGAATCAGAATTATCTAAAGTTATTATATTATTAAAATTATATCTGGAAACGCGTGATAATATATATATATATATATATATATATATATATACAGGGTGTCCCATAAGTCCGGCATCATAGGAGAAATTAATATTTTTCTATTTCTACAAACCATAATTTATATTTTTCTCTTTCTACAGGACATAATGTCTGTGAGCAAGGAAGAACGAATCCAGATAATTCTACTCATAGGAAATCGGAGTCAAAGAGAGGCCGCTGCTGAATTTAACAGACTGCATCCAGACCGCGAGCCAATAACACAGAGTTGTGTTAGCAGACTTGTTGCAAAGTTTAAGGAAACAGGATCCATAGAAGATAAACCACGCAGTGGACCTTCAAGGAGGTCCACTGACGATGATACAGCAACTGCTATCCTGGCTCATTTTAACAGAAGTCCCAATAAGTCTCTTCGGCGATTGTCCGCCGAGACAGGAGTGTCGAAAAGTAGCATCCATCGCATTCTTCAGGCTCACAAATGGCATCCATATAAACTTCAGATCCTACAGAAATTAAGCGAAGATGATCCAGACCGGCGGATGGAATTTTGTGAATGGGCTACGGAACAATATGCTCGGGATGCCAATTTCCCGTCCACCATTCTGTTCAGTGACGAGGCTGTTTTTTATGGAAATGGTGAGGTAAATCGACAGAACACCCGCTACTGCTCTCAAAACAACCCTCACTGGTATACCTCTTCAAAGGAACAAGGTGCATCTCGGGTGATGGTATGGTGTGTCATTTGGAAGGATCGCATCATAGGCCCCCTCTTTTTCGATGAACATGTCACTGGAGGCACCTACCTACGTATGCTCAAGGAAGAAGCATTTCCCAACATGGTTCCAGCAAGACGGCGCTCCTGCACATTACAGCACCCAAGTAAGGGAATACCTGTACCAACAATTCCCTGGTCAATGGATAGGACGTCGAGGGCCTGTGGAATGGCCAGCTAGAAGCCCGGATCTCACGCCACTAGATTTTTATCTCTGGGGCCACTTGAAAGCGCTGGTAAACGCAGAGAAAATTAGGAGTGTTGAACATTTGCGGCAGCGCATCACTGGGGCATGTAACACCATTACTCCTGACATCATTCACCGTGTGCATGGTGACTGAGTATCACGTCTGAATTTGTGTATTGAAAACAATGGTGGACATATTGAGCACGTTCTGTAAATAAAAGCTTTTGTTTTGCCTTTTTTTATTATTTTTCTTATGATGCCGGACTTATGGGACACCCTGTATATATTTATATATATATATATATATGTTGAGATCTCTCATTCACTTGTTTCATACTTACAAGATGGGTTATCCCATGTTCGATATATACTGTATATATACCATATGTCCCACAAAGAAGTACACCCAACTTTAGATTGTACTAACTCCTCCAAAAATTGAGATATTTTGGATCTGTTTGTTTGATTTAATATAGCAAATTATTCTTTGTTAACGTTCAAATTTATTCATGTTTAAACGATTTGTGTTTAAGCATCTGCTTTTAACTGAAGGGTACAACAAAATGGATTGCGCAAAATTGGTCAATGAAAAAATAATGTGTGTGCTATCGATGTAATGAAAAGACAAATACATAATAATAGATACTTTAACATAATTTTAATAAGATACAAAGCAGATTTTTCTTTATTCTTTATTGCAAAAGTTATGCTTAGTTTCGTTTTCTTTCAACATGACCGCCATTCCTATCGATACAAATCTGGAGTCGAGCTCTCATCTTCCCCATCACTCTTTTGATAAGATCTGGATTGTCTTTTAACAAGTTGATTTCAGCTGTGATGCGAGTCCTCAAATCATCTAAATTGATAGGTTGTGATGCAAATACTCTATTTTTCAAATGACCCCATAAAAAGTAATCACACGAGGTCAAGTGAGAGACATCCAAAAGTGTCCACCAGGCGAAATGGTACAGAACTCTCACGCATGTCATTTCATCGAATAGTTCGTGAGGATTTGAATTTGTACCCATACAGAATGGAAATTCGACATCAACTCATTGAAGGAGATCTACCTCGCCGCCTAAGATTTGCCCAGTGGTTTCTTGAAAAACCAGAAGGATTCACGGAACAATTAGTGGTTGGAGATGATGCGGCCTTTTTTATGAATGGTCTAGTGAACAGACAAATCTGCCGTCAGTATGCACCAAAAAATCATCCACCTGACAATCATATCTATGAAAAGAATAACTCTAGACAAAAACTGTCTCTCTGGGTAGGACTGTGCGGTAATGGAGCGTTAATTGGCCCGGTCTTTTACGATGGTAATCTAAATGGTGAAGCTTACCTAGAAATGATAGACCGAGAAATCCTTCCACAAATACGTATTACTTATGGAAACAGATTTAATCGTATTTGGTGGGTGCAAGAAGGAGCTCCTGCTCACAGGAGAGTTATTGTGAAGGAACGCTTGCAGGAAGTCTTCCACCAAAGAGTAATTGCTACAGGCCATGACATTGAATGGCCTCCCAGAAGCCCTGACTTGATAATAAATGCCGAACATGCTGAATGTTCTCGTCTGTTCTTGCCGTCTTCGGATGGCCTGAACGTCCTTTGTTCAAATTGAGGACCGTTCCTTTTTCTTTGTATTTCCGAACATTCTTAAAAATTGTATGTTTAGTTGGAGAAGCTCTATCGGGAAATTGCAGTTCGAAGGTATTCTGAACTTGTTTTAGGCTTTTAGTTTGCAGATAAGTTGTGACCATGAGAACGCGCTGCCTTCGTGTAAACTGCATGATAAGGGTTTCAAAGTTATTTATAAATTTAGTAATTCAGATTCTTCATTTATATGTATGACTCGTATCTTAGATACAAAAGTTCGAATTATTTAAAAAAAATATTTGCAATATCCTTCGACGTAAAAAGTAGCACATTGGTTAAAGCAAGAGGAGCTATCTGGCTGGGAGAAATGATCATTCCGCGCAACCCATTTTGCTGGACCCTTCAGTTAAAAGCAGATGCTTAAACACTAAATCGTTTAAACATGAATAAATTTGAACGTTAACAAAGAATAATTTGCTATATTAAATCAAACAAACAGATCCAAAATATCTCAATTTTTGGAGGAGTTAGTACAATCTAAAGTTGGGTGTACCTTTTTGTGGGACATATGGTATATATATATATATATATATACATAGCATATATATATATATATATATGTATATATATATATATATATATATATATATATATATATATCGAACAGGTTACAACCCATGATGCAGGGCGCATGACCGAGGTGATTCTTTCGGGCATGGAGGCATACATTCCATATTCTATTCCTACTACTAATGGAAAAAAACCCTTAGTTTAACTTTACTTGTTCTAATGCTATCCGCAACAGAGAGGAGTCTTTCAGAAGGTACCGTCGCCATCCAACTCCTGACTCTCACTCAGCTTATATTTCTGCCCGGAATCGTGCAAAATCTGGTCTTCGACTCGCCAAAAGTTCCTTCATCCGACAAAAATGTGGAAATCTATTCAATTCTAATTCTTCTCGCTCTTTCTGGCATCTAGCTAAGAACCTCTTCAACAACTTTACTTCCTCTTCTTTCCCTCCTCTTTTCCATTCCGACGGCACAGTTGCCGTCTCTTCTCCTGACAAAGCTGAACTTTTCGCTCAAACTTTCGCTTACAATTCAACCCTGGACGATTCCGGTGCTATTCCTCCATCTCCTCCCCCCTCTGACTTTATTGTGTCTGAAATTAGAATCTCTTCTAAAGATGTTTTTTCTGCCCTGTCTGGGCTCAACTCTAGGAAGGCGTATGGTCCTGATGGTGTTCCTCCTGTTGTTCTAAAGAACTGTGCTTCTGTGCTGACACCCTGCCGAGGCAAACTCTTTCGTCTTTGTCTCTCATGTGGTACTTTTCCTTCCTGCTGGAAGTTCGCTTTCATTTAGCCTGTCCCAAAGAAGACATATCGAAAGCCTTTGATAGAGTCTGGAACAAATCTTTAATTTCCCAACTGTCCTCCTTCGTTTCTATCCTTCTATCTGTTCCTTCATATCTAATTTCCTTTCTGGCCGATCTATAGCTGAGGTTGTAGATGGCCACTTTTCTTCTCCTAAAGCTATTAACAGTGGTGTTCCTCAGGGTTCTGTCCTGTCACCCACTCTTTTCCTTTTATTTATCAATAATCTTTAAATTCGCACTTCTTATCTTATTCACTCCTATGCCGATGATTCCACTCTTCACTTCTCCACCCGCTTCCCAAAGCGTCCCTCTCAACAGTCATTCCATGATTCGCGAAGTATGGCTGTGGAGCACCTGACCTCTGATCTCTGATTGGGGTAGAGAAAACCTTAGTGCTTTCAATGCCCCCAAAAATCAGTTTCTGCATCTGTCTACTCGTCACAATCTTCTACACGACTATCCCCTTACCTTTAACAACACACAACTCAATCATTCCTCTTCTCTTAACATTCTTGGTGTTTCCTTTTCTCGTGATCTTTCCTGGAAAGATCACATATACTATCTTTCTAAAACAACTTCTAAGAGGTTAGGAGTGCTGTATCGCCTCCTCTGTTTCTTCAACACCACTCAGTTGCTGTCTCTGTACAGTGGTCTTGATCGCCCCTGTATGGAGTATGCTTCTCATGTGTGGGGTGGTTCAACCCACACAGCCATACTTGACCGGGTGGAATCAAAGGCTTTTCGTCTCATCAATTCCCCGCCTCTTACTGATTTTCTTCAATCTCTCTCTCTCTCTCTCTCTCTTCGCCGCAGTGTTGCCTCACTCTCTCTTTACTATCGCTATCATAATGGACATTGCTATTCTGAACTCTCTAACTGCATGCCTCCTCCCTTAAAGAGAACGCGCAGTACCAGACTTTCTACACTTTCTCATTCCTTTTCTGTCCAACTATCTAATGCAAGGGTTATTCGGTATTATCAGTCTTTCATTTACTCAACAGATCAACTCTGGAACAATCTTTCTCAATCCCTCTTTCCTCCTGTCTATGACCTCCTATCTTTCAAACGCAGAGTGTCTAGGCATCTCGAAAACCCCGGACCTTGATTTTGGCTCTCTTCTTCTTTTATGGGAGGAGCGCTTTTGTGGACATTTGCCCTTGGTCACTCCTTCCTGCATAATATATATATATATATATATATATATATATATATATATATATTCAATAGTACACCTCGTCAGGTGACAAGGTGTACTGTTGAATAAACGTAAGGCCTTGGAATCGCTTTTCATTTTTCCTCATGGGTGTGCATCATTTATTTATTTCACGAGTTCAGTTATGAAATTCAACTTATATATATATGTAAAGAACGACGCTTGTGTAGAAGAGCGTTCCGCACAAGATGAGGAGGGAGAACGAGTAAATGAAAAATGAGGTACCTCCCAGGAATCGAACCCGGGATCATCCAATTGCCGGTCGGATATATTAACCACTACACCAAGGACGCCGATTAGTCAGTACTCGTAATTCTATTACATACGAGCGGAATCAAATGCCCTGAGGGGGCACCTTCGCATCCCGTACATATATACTCACATCGGTGCATAATTAGTGGTAGCTCTTCTTCTCTGAGTCACTTATTACTATGATCTATTACAGGTGCTAATTAATGCCGTTTTCTGCTCTTTCAGAAATAGATTTTAATAGATATTTTAATAGATATTAATAGATTTTAATAGATATTGGTATACCACACATTGGTTTGTATTGGTTACATTTACTTACGGTGACGGTTATGTCAAAAACACGTGATTTTTACTTGTTGGACAAACAGGACCAAAAGATTTTAGGCAGTAAACTGCCTTCAAATAACCAAGTCCTAGGTGTTGTTTTGCACCATCATGTTGTGAATAAGAAAGACACCAAACAAAGCGCTGAAGAAGTGCTGGAGGAAGTTTTCTCATTTTGGGAAAGAGCCCGCATACCAACACGCCGGAAGGACTACTGTTTGGAGAAGCTTTTGGTCTTCTTCAAAGAGAGGCAGACTTTGAAAAAGAACACGGGAAGGCGAATCCAAAACAAGTCCAAAATGAGACGTCTTTCAAAAGCAAGCTGAACAATTTGTTCGACATTGCAAGTGGAAACGCTCTCCAGATGATCCAGTTTCAAGAAGATCGCTACTTTCTTCTCACTCAAAGAGAGCCCGGTCAGTGTGGCACAATGGGCTCCGTCGACAAAAAATTGGCGGAGAAGGAGCAGAAAGTTGCAAAGCGGAAAGCAGAAGAAGACGTCCGAAAGAGGAAAGCAGTCGAAGAGCAAGCCTCGACATCCCAAACAGACGAACTTGCTTCTTCAAGCTCTGCCGATGACGAGTTTCTTGAGGGAGCCACTGGAGGTTGTCCTTCTCCCCCTCAGAAAAAGAATACGCCAGACCAAGAATATTTTCAACTCAGAATTATCTTCAGCCTTAGACAGGACGGCGGGGGTGAGTGACCGGATAGCGCTTTACATTGTATCGGAAACAGCTCGCAGCCTTGGCCAAAACCACGAGGAACTGACTCTCAGCCGATCCACTGGGACGGGAAGCTTCTGCAAGACCTTACCAACAACGAGCAGGTAGACTAGTGTTGAAAACCGGTTTGTAAAAACCGGTTTTCAACTGGTTTGTAAAATTCCCCTAAAAATCGAAAACCGAAAGAAAAAACCGGTTTTATCGATTGATTTTTATTTGGCTCAAACTTGCGCGAACGTGCAGCTACGCGCTACAGCGCACAAAAAATAACTTCGAATACATTACCTATTAAGTTAAATTGTGACAAACTGGCAACTGCTCTTCAGTATAATTTTTGCCTATCTGGCAACTCGATCTTCAGTTTGTCTCATCATGTAGGCTGTAGTGTAGAGTCAGTCGACTAAAGCCCTATTCGCAGTATAAGACCCTTAATGCCCTTTGTTTCTTAAGATGTCATTTCCAAAATAGGGATAAAATCTAAATTAATTTTTCTATTTTTTTCTTACACGAAGAGTCAATTTTCTGTTTTCTAGGTAAAGTTTTTTTTATTAAAAAATTTTATTTCAATGTTTTTTCCAAAATAGAGATAAATTTTATTTTTATTCTTTATAATTTTTTTACAAAAAGAAGTTTATTTCTTTCTAAGTATAGATGTTTTATTTTAAAAAATTATTTTAAATCTAAATTGTTTGAATAATGTATTATTTTGGCTAAAATAAAATATGTCAAAGTTGTCATTTTCTTATTCATATGCATACATATGATGCTGCATTTTTGCATTCTTTTGACCAAAAAATAGGCAATAAGCTATGCTTGCTAAGAGTTAAAGTCAGTACCTTTCAATTGTGGCTTTTAAAAATTACTGTAGTTTTCGGTCATAACCGGTTAAAACCGGTTTTCAAAAAAACAGATCGATTAAAAACCGGTTTGTAAAGTTTCGATTATTTTTCAACACTAAGGTAGACCGGCTTCCCGTCTTAGTGTCCATCTCAGATGGCAACTGCCAGCTCTTGAGAGTGCCAAAAATAGCTTCGGGAAGTGGTCAACAGCAGGCACAAGCGGTGTTCGATCTCTTGCAACTTTGGGGACAAAGTGAAAGAGTGGTGGGGATGTGTTTCGACAGTGCCGCTGCTAACACTGGCCGTCACTCAGGATGTTGTTTGCTCCTAGAGCAGAAGTTGCAGAAAGAGCTGCTCTACTTTGCATGCATGCATCATATCATGGAGCTAGTTGTCGCCGTCGCGTTCACGGCGTGTCATGACGCAATTTCTGATCCTAAAGTTCTGTTATTCAAGAAATTCCAGCAACAATGGAACTACATCGACAAAAGCAAGTTCCAAACAGGTGTCGACGATCCCACTGTTAGTCCATCCCTATTACCAGTCAGAAGAACTTCTGAAGTTCGCCAAATACCAAATCCAGCGCGAAACGTACCGAAACGATGACAAGGAATTTTTGGAACTCGCCTTTGTGTTCCTTAGTGGAAATCTTGAATCGCCGATTCAATTCAAGCGCCTAGGTGCGATGCATCATGCTCGCTGGATGTGCAAGGTCCTGTATTCTATCAAGATGTGGATGTTCCTGGAGCAATTGCCACATCTCACAGTCTCACACCGAAAGAGAAAACATGCTTGCAAGACATGAGCATCTTCGCTGTGACAATCTACCTGAAGGCATGGTTCACTGCTCCGATGGCTGCTTCCGCTCCAGCCCAGGACCTTTGCCTCTTGGAATCATTGAGATCGTATCCACAGCAGAAGATCTCCAAATCAGCCAGTCAGAAGCTGGCAGGACAGCTTTGGTACCTCTCTGAGGAAATGATTCCATTGGCCTTCTTCGATGCCGATGTTCCATCTGCAACGAAACGTCGGATGGTCGCAACCCTATACAAGAAAGAGGGTGAAGAGCAAATTCCAAAACGTGTCAACCCGCCTCTCAGTTCGTCTTTGGAGAACCTTGTGACGAAGAATTCGATGAGGTTCTTCGAACGACTGCAATTGTCTGCAGGTTTCTTGGACAAAGATCCGGATGAATGGGAAAAAATGGAGGAGTTTCAGGCAGCGCTTAGGGTTGTGGAAAACCTCAGGGTGGTGAATGACCACGCCGAGCGAGCTGTGGCCCTCGTCCAACAGTACAGCGGCCGCCACACCAAAGACGAGGAGCAGCTGCAACAATTAGTGTCGTGGCATCGCCGGAAATTTCCGGATGCCAGAAAAAACTCTTTGACTGGGCGACAATGAGTGGTTGTCAACCATGACAGCCCCGTCGTAGAACGGATAGTACTCACCTATCAGCTTCTGGATGGGGGGGGGGGACCCAGAGGCGGTGGAGCTGTAGTGCATACCATATAATACCTATTACAGTGATAGAAGGATAAATTTTGACACTCGTGAGCGACCCCTGAATATCAACTGATCGAAACGACAATTTACCTGCAACATTTTCTCAGAGAACCTCACAACTTCAGTGGGTGAGAGCTCGGAAATGTTAAAAAAATTCCCCTATATAGTTATGGACCACCCTAAATTATTTATTATATATATATATATATAAAGCGAATGCAACTTGTATATTTAAATGACCTAGGAATTACTCGGGTGCGGGAGGGTTAACCTTGTAAAATTCCTCTGTACACGAAACCATTAACAGTTTCTTAGGTCGTTTAAATATATGACGGGTTGTAACTCTTTTCACGTCGTAGTGTGATGGTAGGTCTTGCGTCTTCTACTCAGGAGGTCCCGGGTTCGAATCTTGTTGGAGGGAGTAATGTTTGTTTTATAACCTTTGGTTTGCTTCCGCTCGAATTGTTCATTCTGACGAAGGTCAAGCTTTTCACTCCACCTTAGACCTACAGTTTAACGTGCACTCCGAACCACGCCCCACCAGCAGCCCAGCGTCTTAACCACTAGGCCACCCAGGGTACCCATTTATCTACCAAACACTTTCTTTTTTTTATTGTGTGGAAGGATGAACAGCTGAGTTTTGCTGCGCGCCGGTTGCCATCACTGGGTCTCGATCCTGGGGCTGATGGATTCGTAATCAGCGACGCTAACCACTACACCACCGATATACCTTTCAACCTTTCAAATGCTCCGCGCGATGATTCCTCATTTCACGAAGGTCAAGCTTGTCACCCCTCCTCTCGAGTTGGCCTGGTGAAGCAGTGAGTTGGTTTCTTGTATTCTCCACCTCACATATCCAGGTACGCCCGGCTCATGGGAGATTGTTCTGAGCCAGGCGTCTAGTCTTCTTTTGAAAATGTCCACTGTAACCCTACTCGTGTTCCTCAGGTCTTTGGGCAGCTGATTAAACAGTTTTGGTCCTCTCACAACAAAACTATTTTCTTTCAGGGTTAAGGATGTTCCCTGTCTAGCATTTATTTTGGGAACACGACACAGTCTTCCTTTTCCACTTTCCACTGTTGTTTGGGGAGTTACAGGGTTCAGAGTAAGATTAGGGACTAGTTTCTCCATTATTTTCCAAGTGTAAATAATGGTGTATCTCTCTCTCCTCCTTTCCAGTGAATATAGGTTTAATTCACGTAACCTTTCCCAGTAGTTTAGTTCTTTGCACCCTTCATCTTGGCTGTGAAGCTTCTCTGAAACCCTTCTAGTTGTCTAGTCTTTTTTAATATGAGGATGTTAGGACCGAGCAGTATTCCAATTTGGGTATGATCAGGGTTTTCAGTAGAGGAATCATTATATTCCTATCCCTTCGTTTAAAGGTTCTTAGTATCTGCCCAGTTACTCTCTTTGCTCTGTTTACTGCCATCTTATTTTGTGTTTCAAATTTCGCATCATCAGTCATTACAACCCCTAAGTCTTTTGCTTTAGAATTTCTCTGAATTTCCTGTCCATTTGGGGTATAATGTTCCATTAGGGTGTGTCAATTTGGGAGGTGAAAATTAATTTTTGCCAATTCCTTCACTGAGGGGTTTTAAAAATATGTTTTTGGATGTGAAGAATTCAAATCTGCTATTATTTTTGTGATTGCTCAACACTTAGCTTGGTAAATCTACGTTTGATTAAAAAGCACATAAATTGCTCTCGGAAAACAACATTTATTAATTTTAGCTTCTCAAAATGTCAGGTAATGCTATAAAATTTTTAGTTTCTCTGCATAAAACATATCCTAGTAATCATAAAACATATCCTTGTAATCATAAAACAACATTAGAAAGTAATGACATCAGTAAAAAAAAATATTTAAACAACAAGTTTCATCAAGTCTTGCTTTGATTCGTTCTTGGACATCAGCCGCCGACTTGCTTCTTGGCCTCTGATATAGCCCTCACGTTTCTCATGTGTATACACCCTGCCTGCTGCCTCTGTGACTTGTTTCACACACCTCTCTATTGACTGAGCATGACAGGGCCACTGTGGAACTTGCATAGGCTTGTCAAAGAACTTCTTTACTTCCGCTGTAGTCAGTTTACATGTCAAAGGAGGTTCAAATACCCCGCAAGACCAGTCTGTCAGCTCCAACACGGAAGAAGCACTGGGGTTGATGGAAGGTGTCTTTCTGGGACGTACAGAAAGATCTCCAAGTGTGTCATCATCTCCACCCCTCATGTCAACAATCTTTTGGACACCAGCTCTCCTCTCCTCACTGTCATCTGAGCCAAGAGTGTCTGGCTTATCATTTCGCTGAATGCATACCATGCTGAGCGCTTGATGGTTGGCAAAACAGCATCCACTACAGCCTTCTTTTGCAGCCTAACTAGCCGCAGCTGAAACAAGATGTGGCGTGGGCCTTCCACCCAAGAGTGTTTTACTTTGATGTTGAACCAACAGGGGTAGTACACACCAACAATGTATTCCACTATCAATCTTAAGTTGTTGAGGGTTTTGCCTTTAAGGCCATGTTTTGAAACCCATATGCGACAAAGCCTGTTTGCTGTTGTCAACCACCTTGAATGGCTCACTGGACCAATTTCAAGAAGGGCCAGATCTGTGGGAAGTTCTCCTGTCCTTATGGCCTGTGTGATCCTATACCCGTACGCTTGATCAGTAGAGAGATCCTTTACGACATTGTCACTCAGTGAAGTAAGAGGCTCTCCAATTGAGAGTTTGGTGAATGAAGGATCAATTTCAAGTTCGGTTGCAGTGTCTAGCATCTTGCCAATGTTACCTGTCCACTTGTTGTTAGACAAGGTCTTCCCATCCAGTGCTGTGATCAAGTGTCGCAGGGGTAACTCGTTAGTGTGGAGGGCACAAACCAACCAGATCAGCTTACGGCAAAGCTTGACCTCTTCCCAATGCATGGAACCACCCTCCCAGCCAGTGTTAACATTTGTAGAATCACCTCCAATGGCCTGCAGGCTTTTATCAATGCCCTTCTTCTTCATGAAATCTACAAGATTATCAGCAATAACTTCAGCAGGTTTTTTTCTCGTTGAGCCTTTCTCAGGAGTGAAGTGGTAGAGATATCTTCCACCTGGCTCACTGCACACAGAATAATGCTCTTCTTTGATGATGCTGGGAACTGACGATCTGAATTGTCTGCTTTCAGCATAACTTTAGTTGTATCTTGACGGCCGTCAAAAAAGATGCAGTCAATTTCACTCTTCTTACAAAGATCATCAAATTCCTGATCCAGGGATCTCATAACTTTTTCTTGGGCCCTCTTGACTTTATTGTGATCAACTACAAGTCTCTTGTCTTCTTCAGTGATCAAGCCAGCATCCATAAAGGCAGCAGTGGTGATGGCAGCTGTGGCACGCAGGCCAACACCATATCTGATGCTATGCATAGCAACATTAGGTATTTCTAATGTGTTGTACTCTGGCTTTTTATTGGAAGCTGAAGACGTGCTTGGTATTTCTAATGTCATCTTGAGCATCAGCTATTTGTTCTTCATTTTCATCATCAGAGAAAATTATTTCATTTGATGGCATTGAAACATCCTGCTTACTTGTCTGTTTATATTCAGCAAGCCTTCTTCTTTCGCCTTCTTGCCGCTTCTGCTTTTTGACTTGTCTGTTGTGCTCAGGTTGATCTGGCAAGCCAATCTGATGTGGTCCAATAGAACCAGACTTGTCTCTCTGACCTTTAATGAAAGCAAGTTCCTTCACAGGGATCTTCATCTCCCTAGGGCATGTAAAGTTAATGTGAGTTTCGTTTTTGCAACCAGCATCTGCAAGGCAGCCAAATTCAGAGCAGAGAACAATTTTACACTTGCAACTGAGGATGTCAAAAAGCTTGTCAAGTTTTGCAATGAAAGCCTCTTTGACATGTAGCTTTCCTCTCCCAAGAGATATGTTTTTGGCCTGCTCCCAGCTCTCTTGGATCTTGTTTAAGATTGTGACTCGTGAATTTACAACGGGGGCTACAAAAGAACTGTTTGCTCGTTCCCACTTTTCAAGCACTTTAGGGTAAATGTCCTTTGCAAGACTGGCTGATGGGTAGTTTCTCACATCCTCACCACTTTGTTCTCTTAGCAGTAGCCCATATTTCAGAACGTCTCGCAGAGTTGGGAGTTCAGAGGGCAACAACTCTCTACCAGTTCCAATTAGGTTGCTCAATGCTCATATGTGTGAATGTCCCCAGTCTTGTCCTCCTTTTAGAAGCCATTGTAGGTCAATTCCCACTGGTTAGGATGGTAGCACTGACGGACAAGTAATCTTCAGCACACTGATGAATATGTTTCAACCTGTGAAATAAGCAAAAACAGCAGTGCATTATATATACAGCATATATAATTATTAATATAATACTTATTATATAATTCCACAAAAAAGTAAAAAAAAGTCACTATTTTTATGTAGCTTCTTACCAAGCAAAACTAAATTATATTAAATTAACAAAAATATCTTTAGAATTCCTAAGTCATGCTGCAACTTTTTAGCACCCCTCATATTTGGAATTTGAAAGTTGAAAAATTCGACACACCCTAATGTTCCATGGATTTTAGGTCTTCTCTTTTTCCGTACCGTAACAGCTCATATTTCTCAGTGTTAAACTTTATATTGTTGTCTTCCGTCCACTTGTAGATTCTGTTCATGTCTGTTTGTAGAGATCCTATATCTTCTGGGTTTCTTATTTTTCTACTGATCTTTGCGTCATCCGAAAAGGATGTTACTGTGCTGTCTCTGGTAACGTCCTCATCTATGTCAGTTAGCATGATTATGAGGAGTAGTGGAGCTAATACTGCTCCTTGTGGTTCTGAGCTGAGGACCTCTTATTCTGATGAAGATGCTTCTTGTACTGTAACGACTTGCCGCCGCTCACTAAGGAAATTATATATGCATTTTCCTACTTTTCCTGTTATTCCCATATACTTCAGTCTATGTATTATGATTCTATGCGTGATCGGACAGCTCATACCAGGACAACACATACCCGGACAACTTATACCGGACAACTCAGACCCGGACAACTCATACCTAGGACAACTCATACCTAGGACAACTCATACTCTCTTCAACAATTACCACCCCAATGTTGATCTTTTCATCTATATCCACCCCGAAAGTTTAAACTCTGCAAATTAACCAAAATAAGATAAGAAAACAATAACAAATTTATTATTTATTGCAAACATATAATAAATAGAGAACCATTATTTACATAGGATAAAATTTGAATGCCCGGTTAGGTCAACTGTACGCCCTTGACGATTGGTTAGGTTTAGTCGTGATATTTTCGTTAGTTTTAACGAAAATATCACGACTAAACCTAACCAATCGTCAAGGGCGTACAGTTGACCTAACTGGGCATTCAGTGAACCCAACCGGGTATTCAGTTGACCTAACCGGGCATTCAGTGAACCTAACTGGGCATATATATATATATATATAACTTGCATGAATTTTAAATGGTTTAAATTTAATTTTTAATTTTACAAAATATATGTTTTCATTAATTTTTCATTTTTTTTCTGCTCCTATGTATGAGTTGTCCTAGGTATGAGTTGTCCTAGGTATGAGTTGTCCGGGTATGAGTTGTCTGGGTATAAGTTGTCCTGGTATGAGCTGTCCTGGTATGAACTGTCCTAGAACCGATTCTATGGTCACACTTGCCGAACGCTTTGGCAAGTCTGTATATATACATCATAGTTTTCATTACTTTCCAGTGCATCACTAATGCTGTAGTGTTCCGTTAGTTGTGATACGCATGATCTGCCTGACCGAAACCCATGTTGATTATCATTTAATTTTTTCTGAGTTTCCAAAAAGTCATAGATTTTCTGTCTAACTATTCTTTCAAATATTTTAGTGAGATGAGATGTAAGCGACACTGGCCTACAGTTTTTGGCCTCGAACCGATCTCCTCCTTTATATATTGGGACTATGTTCGCGCTCTTCAGGATGCCCGGTATTTCTCCCGTGTCTAGTGATCGTCTCCATATCCACTATAGGGGGCTCAGCGATTGCATTCTTGCAATTTTTGATCAGTGTGACATTCCATTTGTCCGGTCCTGCCGCTGAGTGTGCTTTTAGTTTCCTGATATAATATATATATATATATATATTGCAAAGAAAATTTTGTAAAACCATTGTATTTTGCTATTTGTGAGTTGGAGGCCGTTGAGCATTTGTAAAATAAATGCGCGTCTTTATTTGTATTGTTTTAGACCAAAGCACATTCAGTAAACTTGGAATTTATTAAATTTTAATTGTTTTATAAAAGTGAATGAGCACTGATTGATTTTAATTCACTAGATAGATTATTCCATAAGTGAAAGTAAGTGTAAATAAGTGTAAGCAAGCATCTCTATTACACTGAGAAGTATAATTTGCCTTGGAAATATGTTCGCTTTCCGTATACCAATTGACGAAAAAAATGTGTCTATTTCTAAATAAGTGTTTTAAGCTAAATAAAAGAAATTAGACACAAAGACAAACGCAATAGAGTAGGTACGTAAAATATTGGAGTTTATTACCTTTAATTAAAAAAACATGTTCAGTGTAATTGACATTTTTTTCTAACACAATATTCAACTTTACACAAATGTTTAACATAATTTTTGGAAATTACTCGGCTGGGATGTTGTTGATTAGCTCATACACTTTGGTCTTTAGGTCTTCGAGCCTTGGTAGAATAGATTCCGTCTTTTATATAACCCCACAAAAGAAGTCAGGGGTTGTGAAGGGAGATTAGTCGCCCGGAAAAGTGCTTCCCCAAAAAGTTGCTGCGAGTTGGTTGGTTGGTTGGTTTGCTCATTGTATCAGTTGCTCGGAGACACTAGCACCTGCTGAAACCACTGTAAATTTGGAGTAATGTAGTTATTTCTTTTACGGGAGCAAATTAATTAGTTGTGATAAGTAGAAATGTTGTAGCATCTGGCGATATGAATTTTGCGTTACTGTTACTGTTTTTCCAGTTTCATTCTCAAAGAAGTAGGGACCTACTACATCATAGCACCCAACATCGACCCAAATGTTGAATTTGGAGTCCATTGGAGTGCCATCATGACTTCACCAGTAACGAAAGCGTTGCTTATTAATCTTCCAAGACAGATGTACAGTTGCCCGCATATGTAATGCTCCTCGTCTCACAGGCGACATGTGGCAACGACGCAGTGTTAGTCAAGGTACCCCAACTGGGGGAAGGTGGAGTGGAGGGGACAATTGAATGTGCAGTCATTGACATACAGGTAATTATAATGTAATGTCTGTGTTCATAAAGATAAACAGTTAATATGATCGTGAACAGCGTTGAACTCCATGTACTTTACTAGTCTTATACAGTAATAAGCAGACCCGTAACTGGCTAATTTTGCGCCCGAGGCAAGATCATAAAATTGCGCCCCCCTATACTTGCGCACCTCTATAAAATTGCGCCCTCCTATTCCTATAACACTACACGATCCTCTAAGACCTAAGTGGTAAATTGTTTTTGGCACAAAACATCACAGCATCAAGAACTATTTTCAGAATATGTCTCCATTTTTGTTTTATCACTTTCAATAGCTTTCTGCAGTGCATCATTGATACATTGTCCGCTCAATAGTCTTTTTTGTAGGGATTTCCATTTACAGAAATTTTCACGATGATTAGTTGAATTTTCATGTTCTACAATACGGTTTAAATTTTTCCAGTCATTAAATCCTGTTTTCTGATTTGCAATATTCGGTTTGGAAAAGCGCTGATCGAATAATATGATGGAAAACAGAAAATAAAGTACTGAAAAGTACTGAAAATTTATAGAAATGCGCCCTTTCCCTAATGGCATGGCGTCCTTGAGATAGTAGATGCATATTTTATATAGTTTTTCTGCGCCCCTCAGCTTTGCGCACCCGAGGCAAGTGCCTCACTCGTCTCACCCTTGTTACGGCACTGGTAATAAGGTTCCATTATGACTACTGCAAATCTATATGAACAGCTACTACAATAGAACTTTTTGTGGACTAGTGAATGCGAAATGTTCGCCTGCAGGAAATTTTCGCGTTTTTCGCGTAGGCTATAGTTTACGTGAAAATATCCAGCAGGCGAAAATTTGACAATTTAAAATAATCTTTGGAAGATAGTAAGAAAATAAAATTTAGATCATTAGGATCACCTGAAAATCAGGGCCCCCAGCCTTCGTTTGTTAGCCTTATAAGGCTAACTAACGAAAATATCACGACTTAACCTAACCAATCGTTAGGTCAACTATACGCCCTTGACGATTGGTTAGGTTAGGTCGTGATATTTTCGTTAGTTAGCCTTATGAAGCTAACTAAAGAAGGCTGGGGGCCCTGAGCTTCAGGTGATCCGATCATTAAAATACTTTATTCGAAAAGTAAATTCAATATAAGGGGTTCCAAAAAACCTTAGCCCCCCATTTGCAGCTTACATGTTTACTTATATCGAAATAGTTTTTAGTGATTATAAAAATATATAAAATTATTTATTGCAGGTATTAAAATTACTCTAGCTGATAAAGTGATAATATAATGGCTTCTCAATTAATTGGTGATTCGGAGAGGCAACTTGTGATAGATCGCATACGAGCAATAACATTTCGGGAAGCTCGTGATGCTGGAGCCACCTTTATAACACGTTCATGGGTTGCCAAAAAGTTGCGAAGAAGTGAGGACTTCGTCAAAAGAAATTGGAATAAAACTTTGGATGAATGTGAAATAGATACAACCAAATCTGGGCGCCCAAATTTGCCACTCCCTCAGGAAACAAAGGATATCATTGAAAGCGGTACGCGTAAGCGGAAAAAAGCTGTGCTAAACTTTCTAGAGAGATCGAAGTGTTGAAAGGAAAGATCGTTAGTGGTGAGGTCATTCGACTGTACCGTCATAGGCAAGGTTTAAAGCCTTGGCATGAACTTCCAAAGCCAAGAAAAACTCAACTTAACATCGATGACAGAATGTGGTTTGCCCATTATCTTGAAGATTGGGATGTGGATGATTTCATGCATTTAGCTGTCTCCGATGAATTTTTGTTTACGTAACACGTCGGCCTAACTACCAAAATGATCGAGTGTGGGCCACAACACCAGATGAAATCGATGACAATGAACATTATCGCGAATTATTAAAAAGTCCAGACTGTGTTGGTGTGTTTGTTTTGTTCACTGCAAAGAAGCTTATGTGGGTACTGAAGCCAAATGGTCAGAGTTGGGATGGACAGTATTTTCGTGATATTATTCTATCCCAGCATGTCATTCCTTTTCTAAGAAACCCAAACAATGTTATGGATGTCGATCAGGTCACACTTCTGCACGATAAGGCCCCCTGCTTTAAGGCATTAGCCACTCAACAGTTGTTGCGGAACCATGTGATCGATTTCTTTGGAAATGAAGAATGGCCAGGAAATTCTCCTGACCTGAACGTCTGTGAACACATTGGGTCAGTTATAAAAGACAAGGTTGAATGTCTCTTGTTTCAAGAACCTGCAGCAAATCGATTTTCGAAGGATACAATGACGCAACACATTGGAACTGTTTTAGCAAATTTGCGTAACGATCAAGATCTATTCACGTCACTTTTGGCAAGCCACCCAAAGCGAATTCAGGCTGTCTTGGAAGCCAATGGCGGGAACACCAAGTTTTAATTGTTTCTCATTAAATGCAGGATTAAATTCTCTTTTGTATGATATGTTTAGTTTTACTGTACCTCTAATGGTTTAGGCCATGGGCGGGGGTCTAAGGTTTATTGGAGCCCCGTACTGTAAAACATTGTAAAGTAAAAGCAGTAAAAACTTTTTAAATTATACTGTATTATTACTGTCTAACAAGAATGTCATGAATGCCGCTAATTTCCCAACCCTTCCGAATTGTTTCCCTCATTTTGTGTAGGTTATCCCACACAGAGATAATCCATTTAGCATGAATAAGTTTCAGTGTGGAGAGCTTCAAATCTATCTTACTGAGAGATTCGTTTACGTTGAGTGCTGCTGAATCTTTACTCGCATACCAAAAGGTAAAACTTGCCTTGATATACGACCTCAACCTCGAACAATCACAGTCCACAATAAATTTCGTCATTCATAACGTTATTTTAATCTGTAAGATTATAACTAGCAACTGCTGACCGCAAAATTATGATACCGCAAACTTGTCCAAGGATATGAAAGAGCGAAAATTTGCTACAGCGAAATTAACCTGGTGTACAGTATATATATACTTATAAACTCATACAATATTATACTAATGTTTGCGAAATGACGTTGATGGGCCAAACCGAGGTGTTGACATGGTTACTGGCATGATCTTTGTTAATACCATATTTCTACACCGTATGAAGAACACTTACTCTGAAAATCAATCCAGCTCAAGGTAAAATTGCACACCGAGGCCGGATAATTGGTATGCAGGAAGCAGGCCTCTCTGTAGCTGACATAGTCATGGAACTGGGAATTTCGAAGCCTACTGTTCGACGCTGGGTGCAGAGGTGGCAAGAGACTGGGAGTCTACTAGATCGTCCTAAGTGTGGGGCACCAAGAAAGACCACCCCAGAAGAAGACCGGAGAATAATCAACGAAGTGCAGAACTATCCTATCAACAACGCAGTCGCCATCCGGGAAACACTACATATGGGCGTGTCAGTGGACACCGTAAGGAGACGGTTGCATGAAGCAGGACATCACCACCGTACTCCTGCCAAAAAAGAGGATCGAGGAACGACATCGTCAGGCCAAGCTCTTGTTTGCTCGCCACCATATAAATGATGATCTCGCATACTGGAGCAGAGTTATCTTCTCTGACGAGGAGACGTTTGCGTCTACAACTCACGGCTGTCTTCGGTGTTGGCGACAGAACACGAGATGTGCCTACCAAAATATTTACGAAGTGGCACGGAGTGGGCACGTGACGGCGAATGTGTGGGGATGGTTGCACCTGCAAGGACTAGTGGAGATGATTGAGATCGAAGGGGAGGTTTACAGCAGATCAATATATGGAGATCATGGAGGAGGTGATGCTGCCTTCTGTACGCGCGTCTGCCTTGCCCTATCCTGAGCAGATTATCTTTATACAGGTATGTTGTATTTGTGTGTTGTAGATTATTATACTATTACTAGAGTAAGATTTATGTATTACACGCATTTGTATGTCCGGTTTCCACATTTACATGGGACGAATAATAGTCATAAAATTGTTCTTTAACTCTTTCAGTACGATGACAACACTTTGGGATTTTATTCTGGATAACTGCGGACTGTATTATTTATATAACGGCGCACAATTACATTTAGCTGAGAGAAACCCCTAATATATAGGGGTTAAAACCTATCTCGAATAGTGGGTTACTTATAAAGCGTATGGATGAGATACTATAATTCTACTTTTAATATTTAAAATCCATTTGCAGGACAACTCTCCCATCCACACCGCCAGAATTGTTAGAATGTGGTTCGAGGAGCAGCGAAATCTAGAACTACTGGACTGGCCTAGTAAAGAGTGTGACCTCAACCCCATTGAGAACGTGTGTGGAAATGTGGTGAACTTGTGGGAGCCTGGGCAGGAGCGGGAGATGTGGGAGATGTTCCGAAGGAACCTACACATCATACATAACCATGTTGTATCTATGCCACACAGATTAAAAGATGTAATAGACAATAATAGGGGAGGGACCAAATATTAATTACGAACCGGGTATAGCTGTGCCATTTATGTTATTTTGTGGCAAATTGTGAGCATTTTGTATGACTATCATTTTGTATGATAAACTATTCAGTAAAACATTCTCAACCATTGCATATTTGTTGTAATAAAGAAGTGGTGTTTTATTGTGTATATATATATATATATATATATTATATATATATATATATATATATATCGGGTGGTCCGAAAAAAATGACGCATTTTTTAAAAATTAATATCTCAGTAACCCCCTTCCTTATCATGACAATTTTTATATGCAAGATACTTTCAAACTTCTTTTTTTGAATGCAAGAAACGGAATTCTGATATCTTTTATAGTTTTTTCGCAATTAACAAAAATAACAACATCGGTCAAAAAAACAAAAATCGCAATATAATATCCGTTTTTTATACGATATCATTTTTATACGATATCATGCGATATTTTTGCAAGTTATTACAAAACTCTACAGGAATGAACAAGTCAAATTGTGGATATTTTTATTTTTTAACAATTCGTCAGTACCCTTAATGATGTTTCAGAGGAAGATCGTATTCTCATTAAAAATTGTTACTGTGAAAAAGGATGGAAGACTGGAAGGTTATTGCAAGAGTTTCCCGGCAAAAAGTGGAAAAGGCGTGCAGTGGAAAGACTCTTAAAGAAGATTCGCGAATCGGGAAGTACTGCCAGAAAACCAGGAAGCGGTAGACCTAAAACAGCTTCGGTTCCAGAAAATGTGGATTACATCAACGATAAAATCTGCTCTCAAGAAGATAAACCAGGAAGTCATTTGCCACAAAGAACAATTGCTAAACATTTGAATATTGGAAAGACTTCTGTACACCGAATAATTAAAGCACAAAAACTAAAAGCCTTCAAAAGAATAGTATCTTCTAGAAAAAGTGATACTGTTAAGGATAAAAGAAAAACAAGGGGCAGAAAGTTACTTGATAATTTCTCTGTCGTTGATATTAAAAAGATAGTCTTCACGGATGAAAAAGATTTCACTCTAGAAATTCCGCGAAACCGTCAAAATGATGTTGTCTACGGGCGTGGTAAAAAGTGTGACATTTCAATAAACAGATTGTATCATGAAACGTCAAGATTCTCCAAAAAGGTTATGATATCTGCAGGGGTCTCTTGGAATGGCAAGACAGATGTTCATTTTATTGAAACTGAAAAGACAAAGGTGAATTCTGCAAATTACATTGAACTTTTAAGAACAAAATTGTTGCCGGATTGTCGTCGCCTGTATCAAGAAAATGATTTCATATTTCAACAAGATGGAGCACCGTCGCATACAAGCTACGCCACACAGTCGTTTCTGATTAGCAATACACCAAAATTAATAACGAAAAATGAGTGGCCACCACAAAGCCCAGATTGTAATCCTATGGACTACTCAATTTGGGAGTTACTAAAAGAGAAGGTTTACCGAGGTCGACGAGAAAAATTCACCGAATCAGAATTAAAAAGTAAAATACTTGAATCTTGGCAAGAAATTGGCATTAATGAAGTAAGAAGTATTATTTTTGTGTGGAAGAAAAGACTTAGATTAGTGTGTCAACAGAGTGGTGGTCCAATCGATCATTTACTGTAAATTAATTAGTTAAATTTCTGATTAAATTTTTCCTTTCTCATGATATTCGTTTTTTTGACCCATGTTGTTACTTTTGTTAATTGCGAGAAAACTATAAAAGATATCAGAATTCCGTTTCTTGCATTCAAAAAAAGAAGTTTGAAAGTATCTTGCATATAAAAATTGTCATGATAAGGAAGGGGGTTACTGAGATATTAATTTTTAAAAAATGCGTCATTTTTTTCGGACCACCCGATATATATTTTTATTTTTTGCGTTCTCTTTCTTTGAACTTTTAAGGAGAGACGAGTTTTACGTCTTATTTTATTTTTAAGCCAACCCGTTTGCTTTTCGGGTAATTTATGCTTAAGTCGGGGAACAATGGTACGTTATGCCACACACAGTATTTTTTGGTACGAACTTCAGTTAAGTTCAAAAGGAATTTTAATCCAATTTTGTTTCATTTTAGACAGAGGATCTTCATTGAACCCACTTTATGTAAAGCTTCGAGACACATTGATTCCCTCTTCTAATTTTAAGTTTGTTACAGTTATGCCCAGTCTTTCTTAAAGAAATTTTTAAATTAAAATTTAAAATTCCCCTATCGAGGATATTTCTCAGGCGAAACCAAAGGGTAAACAAAAACAACTTTGAGCAATCATTCACCCTTGAGGATCAACAACCGTTCGTTTTTTGATAATGCGAGCGTGATTTACACCCTTCTACGCTAACCTCCGGTCCAATTCAATCCTAAGAGCAAAAGTAATTTAACATTCGCATGACAAAAATTATTTCATTTTTATTTTTACTCATACAAATTCATATAACTTTTGCATAATCAATTTTATTTGTTAGTTAATTTATAACCAGTAATTAATTAACCTTATTACATTATTCCCATACATAACAATATATAAATATGTTTATACTAGTATAGCCATGGATTATTCTTATGTGATTTTGAAAATCTGTTACTGTTATTCAGATCAAAATTGTTAAGAAGTTCTTTGTGTAACAATCAATAGGCCATTTCCCACTAACTCTCTCTGTCTCTCTACCTCGCTCTCTCTCTCACTGTCTCAATCTTTTTCTCGTTCAATGTCAATACATACATATACATATATATATATATATATATGTTAACCCCTCCTTTTATGGCCCTGGGGTGGTTCGGAGTTGACGGGGGTTCTGGTTGCGAGGCAGCAACGGATATTTTCTCGCGATACTTTTCTTCTATAATATTCTAATTTCTTTTCTCTGGCTATAGGGTCGACAGTTGTTAATTCTTCTCTTTCTATAATACTCTGATACTTTCTCTTGGTACTAAACTTATCGACTTTACTGACTAAATTCCTCTGAAGAGAGCCCAACTCGAAGAGGAAAATAAAAGTTTCTCTTACTGTAGTTTACTTCGAAAATTTTTTACAGGTAGCGCTGCGAATTTTACAGGGGTAGAGGTTCGACCTTTTTCGACCATGGCTCAGGCCAGAATCTAAAAATTAAGGAGGCAAGCGGCCTCTGCCCCCTCCTCGCAGCGAGGCTGCAAACACGGGAGTGCTCAACCTTTGAATTGGAATCAGAATGAACATGGAACAATTTTTATGGGTTTATATACCCAAAAACTGCTAACATCATTATTCTTAAATGTTGAAAAGGCTGCATTATTTTTGCACAATATTTGAAAATAAAGTAAATCTTTTAGCTGTGGTAATGTTTAAACGAATAAACAAGATATTTGAAGATGAAGCCATATTTTTATCTTAATCTGCGTATTTTCAGATCTGATGTTAACATCTGCCAAGTTAACTAAAAGTGGAATTTGGACTATGGATCTTTACACTAAAATATGCATATGAATAAAAATTAAAGGTTTAAGTTTTACAATTAAATGCTTAGGCAAGACATGACTTCATCTTTTATAACGAAGAGAGAATGTATACAAAATATGACATGGCAAAAGTTACTCCGGATTCATTATTAAGCTAAATCTAAAAATGATTAAGAATTTTTTTAAAAAGAACAAGTCATCAGTTATTTGGCAAAGTAGAAAGCACATAAAAATTTATCACAACGAAACAATAATAATAAAAAAAATAATAATATCGCCGCGTATACATTCCTAAATGGCGACATAATGTCGGGTCGTGCATTGAGTACAATCTGAGTACATCACTGAGTACATTGTAATTTCAGTTTATTACAATTATGATTACAATTATGGATTAGTTCATATTCACTTAGTATCGTTTAATTACACTTCCATTTAAAGTACATTATAAGTTATTATCATTAATTACAGTTTCATTGAAGTACGGTACATCAATTACATTATACAGGGTGTCCCAAAAGTCCCTATCTATTTTGACGAAATAGGCTGAATTTCAAATGAATATTTTAATGACATGATTGCATGCACCTTTCTAGACAAATACATGCATTAGATTTCTGTTTTAATTATTTTTAAATTTTTAATTAATTTTTTCAGATCCATATCATATCATTGGTGATGGATGTGCATGAACGCATTATGATAGTAACATGTCGCATCAGAGGAATGAAATGTGAAATTAGAGACCGATTCTCAAGAAGGTTTCATAAGCCTGGACCGACAGATAAAGCAATTCGTAAATTGGTGAACAAATTCAAAAGGACTGGATCTGTGCATGATGAAAGAAGAAGTGGACGTCCAAGAACAGTGCAACAAAACATTGAATCTGTTCGCATAATGTTCGAAGACGATCAAAGAATGTCAGTTCGCCAAGCATCCCACAGATTGACCATACCCAAAACAACTGTTCACAGAATCTTGCGTTCGACGCTGAAGAAGAAGTGTTATCACATTCAGCTGTTACACAGCTTACACGAGGAAGATTTTCTAAAACGAGCAGCAATGTGTGCGGAACTGGTCGAACAAATCCAAAATAACAATTTAATGGACCACATTTTGTTTAGCGATGAGGCGACTTTTCACACCTGTGGTAAAATCAATCGACATAATTGTCGCATCTGGGCTAATGAAAAGCCAACTGAGTTCACTGAATGGGAAAGAAACTCTCCTAAAGTCAACGTGTGCTTGGAATGACGAAGTCTAAGATATACGGGCCCTTTTTCTTTGCAGAGGCTACAGTGACAGGGCCTGTTTACTTTGATATGCTTCAAAATTTTCTAGAACTTCAACTTCTTGAAGATGGCATTCTCGACAATGTAGTCTTTCAGCAGGATGGGACACCATGTCATTATGCCAGAATTGTTCAGACATACCTAAACGAGCGTTTTCCATATCGTTGGATTGGACGTGGGGGAAATAGGCCCTGGGCAGCGCGATCTCCGGATTTGACCCCATTGGATTTCTTTGCTTGGGGTTTCATTAAATCAGAGGTCTATCGCAGAAATATTCGAGATTTACCAGATCTGTGAGATCGCATTAGGCAAGCAGAGAAAATAACACCTGAAATGCTCGGAAATGTGTTCCGCAATGCAGCTGACCGCTTTGAGATTTGCAGAGATACAGATGGAGCACATGTGGAAACTACTAATTAAAGATTTTAATGGTGTAATACTTGTAATTTCCATAGAAATACATCTGTATTCAGGTCAGTGTGACATTTATTTGAAATTTAGCCTATTTCAACAAAATAGATAGGGACCTTTGGGACACCCTGTATTAAAGGATTACATTTAATTACAATTTTAGCAAATTGTTAATTGACATATCTACTACTGAAGTAATCTAAATAGGTGATACAATTGATATAATGAAGGGGAGTTAACCGTTGTTCTATAATTTAAAGGGAATTAACAACAATGTTATATATTTATAGTTAACAATAATTACGCCAAATTATGTCAAATATTATTAGAACCTGGTTGGTTGTCAGAATTTGAAAGCCTAATTAGCCAGCGATGAGGAAAGCGGAGGAAAATACGATATTTTTTTCATTGGAAGTACACGGATATTTATGATAACGTAATACATAAGTAATACAGAATTTGAATGACAATCAGGTAGAAATAGTAAGTACAAGTAATGAGAACGGGGATAACTATGTGACGTAAGCCGATAACGAACTAGTGGCCAGGCAGGGAAACAATACAGTATATTATAATAATATAATATACAACATAACACCTTATGTTATAAATTTGGATCAGAGCGAAAGGAGATTTTTATCTTAGAAGCGTTCGATTTTGCTGTGATTAGCGAATTCGACCACTTACCTAAGCATTTATGAATATCTTGCGAGGGGTGAACGCACTTAAAAGAAAAAAAATGAAAAAATAATACATGCGAACGTATTTGGACGTTTTCGAACGAATGCATAAAGTTTTGCATTTCACGTGCAAAATGAATATTTAATAAAATTGATATAGGATAATGGTCAAGATAAGATATGGACATATTGAGGTGGGGGGATATGGTCGAATAATAGTTATATTTATACTACATAACATAAATAATGACTTCTATAGAGTGTACAGTTTTTATTATGATGTTAAAGAATTTTCATACATTGAATACTAGAGATATGATGAAGAGAAATTAATGACGGGAAAATGTGACGTCATAGTTATTGAATTTGTACGTATAGTACAAATCATTATTAGGAAGATTTACAAGAACGAATTAGAGACAAAGCGTGGGTATTAATGACTAAGAAGTACAACTACGGGTTCCAATCCTGTTATATGCAATGTGTATGCATAATCTAGGGTCGAGGGTGAGATGCAAGACAATCATAATTAATTATAATAACTTCTATAACAAATGGAAAATGGAAAATGGATACGACTAAACCATAGAAATGGTAGATCGTAGGGTTGTGACACAAACAAAAATAGGAAGCTACAAGTAAAATTATTATCCAAACTCGCGTTAAGCGATTTTGGTTCTTATGTAAAAATGAATATTGATTATTCATTGTTCATTTTTACATTGCTCTCCCCTTTAAAATATGTATACAATAATATAATAGGGTACAATTAATACAATACAAATGAGAAAATAACATCCTAACTAATTCAAGTTAGATGACGAATTTTTCTTTACATTACAAATTTTTATACAGAACAAGTGAGTTCGGGTGGTTGGGTACAATGCAGAGTAATCAAATTTTTAACATGACACTTGCTTATAAATTATAAAAAATTCAAAGATTAATACTTTAATTTATGTAAACAGGATAAAATGATTAATACGATGATTTAGACAGACAATTAAGTTGGATAAACAATGATATTGTTAAATTTTTAACAAAATTTATTTTTCTGTGGGGAAAATTACATCCATAATGAATAGTAGGTAAAAGGGAAAAATATAAATTATTTTTCAAAGTTACCCTGATCGTACAGTCTATAACTAATTTTATTGACTATTGTAGGTAAAAATAGAATTATGTAATGGATGATATATAGACCTGTGGTCTAGTATGTATTTGTGTACTAGGTACAAAGTGTGTATCTTATAATTTTGAGGGACAGATTAGCTGAGAGGATTGTTAAATTAACTGAATAAATGCATGAGCAAGATATATGTATTAAAAAGCAAAAATGATTAAGATTAAATTACATAGTTAGCATTTACACGCAATTAAATAAAGTTTATCGTGATAACCAATGATTTTAGCATAAGGTTCGTGTACATATAGTATATATAGTGTGAATACGTGTGTGTGTGTGTGTGTGTGTAGGGATTTGGAAGGTTTTTGAATTAACAAATTTTAAAAATAATGTATAATAATTTAAGATGGGTTTAGGGTTATAAAATCTTTTCAGTTTAAGTCAATTATTATTATTATTATTATTATTATTATTATTATTATTATTATAAAATCCTTTAAGCTCAAGGTCGATTATTATAAAATTCTAAATTTAAGGACAATTACTCACGATTAATTGAACAAAGAAATGAAAAATACAAATTAAAAATAGAAATCAACTATGCATTTTAATGAGCTAAACATAATTTTATAATATTCTTAAAAATAAAAGTAAATCGAGCCATAGATGAATTTCGGCCAAGAATTAAAAAAGTTATTGAAATGGAAGGAAAGCATTTCGAACAATCTTTTCTTTTAATAATTTCAGGTAAATTTTGCATTAAAAATTATTTTTATATAATAAAAAAAAAAATATTAAAAAGGTTTAATAATTTTTGTATGTTAAGTAGAAAAATCATACTCTTTCGTTAAATGTTGATAGAATTTGAATTATTTGATATTTTAGTCTGAAAATTTGTTTGCATATAGATAAATACATATGTTTTATTGTGTAGAAGTTTTATTAAAATTAAATGACAAAAAAGAATAACACAACTGAAATTTAGGGTATGTGCTGCCATACGGGTAAACTTCCCGACCGTACAGAGCAGGATAAATTAGGTGCATGATCGATTAATTATTACACTATTACTGTCATCATATAATCACAATAATTATAAAACTCGTTACAAACATTTGTAAAAACAGTTTTGGTTGCAAACAATAAAATATGTCATTTTATCTAGACATTTATATACGCAATAATGGCATGAAAAGAAAAGACAAATCGGTCAATTTCCTTCTTACAAGCAAAACAAAAGTTAAACTAAAGACGCAAACCGGTCAATTCAGGTTGAATTTAATTCTCTTTTACAAAAAATACAGTTGTATTAAATTCTCTTAAATTACATTTTCTTAAATTAAATTCTCTTAAATTACATTTTCTTAAATTAAATTCTCTTAAATTACATTTTCTTAAATTAAATTCTCTTAAATTACATTTTCTTAAATTAAATTCTCTTAAATTACATTTTCTTAAATTAAATTCTCTTAAGCTACAAAGAAAAAGTTGAATTCAATATACTGCACTGAAATGACTTGGGACTTGAAAATTGACTTGAAAACTGACTTGAAAACTGACCTGAAAACTGACTTGAAAACTGACTTGAAAACTGACCTGAAAACTGACTTGAAAACTGACTTGAAACTTGAAACTTGAAACTGACTTAAAACTTGAAACTGACTTGAAACTGACTGAGACTTGAAACTGACTGAGACTTGAAACTGACTGAGACTTGAAATTGAAACTGACTTGCAACTGACTTGAAACTGAAACTGTCTGACTTGAAATCTATCAAGTATCTTGAAACTGAAACTGTCTAACTTGAACTCTATCAAGTGTCTTGAAACTGAACTGACTGAAATTGACTGCACTTGAACTCTCTCAAGTGGAGTCTACTGAAAATGAAACTGACTTGCACTTGAACTGCTATCAAGTGAAGACTATTAATCTCTGGGGTTTGGTTGTCCCTCTTGGTTACAACCAACTGAAACTGTCTGAAAACTAAAAATGCACTTGAACTGCTATCAAGTGAAGTCTATTATTCTCTGGGTTTGGTTGTCCCTCTTGGTGCAACCGACTGAAACTGTCTGAAAACTGATTTGCAACTTATTTGCAACTAAAACTGAATTGAAACTACTTCAAGTATCTCTATAAATCTCTGGAGTTTGGTTGTCCCTCTTGGATGCAACCAACTGAAACTGAAAACTGAAAATGGAACTTGAAACTGCTTCAAGTAACTCTATAACTCTATAAACTCTCTCTTTCTTAATTTGCAAGTCAATTCAATTCAATAATTTGAAAAAAATTGTAAACAAAAATAAAAAATGTAAACAACATTTCACTCAAATGTACGCGAAGGTACGGTACTATTATGTTTGGTACATAAAATAAAATTATTCTATACTAACTATAATAGTGAAAATAACAAAATAACTCTGAAATTAACTCTGTGACAATGACTATGTGACAATAACTCTGTGACTTTTAACTCTGTGACTTTTAACTGTTTCACTAAAAAAACGTATCACTGGTGTCTGAAATGTTCACTGTGTTTCTTGTAAATTCTGGCTTCATACTCTTTATTAACTGTTAATAATACTGGCTTTTCAAATGTTTATAAATTACTTATAAAAACAAACAAACTCTGTACTTAACAAAATTTCTACGGCGAAATCCTTGACGTGTCCTGAAGACGTCGTGCTGACTACTTATTCTTGGATGAAAACTAGGCGTGGAGAACTTGGAGTCGTGACACACCGGTTCAAGGGTGGATGTTACGAACTGGAAGTCGTGACACGCCGGTCGACTGGTGGGTCTTATTATCTTGGTAGTAGGGTCGCTACAAGTTTTATCCTGATGCAGGGTAATTTCGATCCTGGCCAAAGAGTGGCCACTTGTTAAAATCCTCTTCTTCTAATCTTGGTAGTAGGGTCGCCATATGTTATCCTAATATCCTCTATGGTGCTTGGGTTGCTATTTTTTTTTTATCCTGGGGCAGGGTCGCCACTTGTTAAACTCTTGGCTACAGACTCGCCAGACTGTTATGCCAATATCTTCTATGTGCTTGGGTCATCAGTTTCTTATCCTGGGCAAAGGGTCGCCAGATTGTTAAGATCCTGGCTACAGGGTCGCCAGACTGTTAACCAATATTTTCTATGGTGCTTGGGTTGTCTCGGAGTCTATGGGCGTTCTTGTTTGGAGGCAGCAACGGATATTTTCTCGCGATACTTTTCTTCTATAATATTCTAATTATTTTTTTCTCGCTATAGGGTCGACAGTTGTTAATTCTTCTCTTTCTATAATACTCTGATACTTTCTCTTGGTACTAAGCTTATCGACTTTACTGACTAAATTCTTCTGAAGAGAGCCCAACTCGAAGGGGAAAATAAGTTTCTCTTACTGTAGTTTACTTCGAAAAATATTTACAGGTAGCGCTCTGAATTTTACAGGGGTAGAGGTTCGACTTCTTTCGACCATGGCTCAGGCCGGAATCTAAAAATTAAGGAGGCAAGCGGCCTCTGCCCCCTCCTCGCAGCAAGGCTGCTAACAAGGGAGTGCTCAGCCTTTGAGTTGGAATCACAATCAACATGGAACAATTTTTGCTGGTTTATATACCCAAAAACTGTTAACATCATTATTCTTAAATGTTGAAAAGGCTGCATTATTTTTGCACAATATTTGAAAATAAAGTAAATCTTTTAGCTGTGGTAATGTTTAAACGAATAAACAAGATATTTGAAGATGAAGCCATATTTTTATCTTAATCTGCGTATTTTCAGATCTGATGTTATCATCTGCCAAGTCAACTAAAAGTGGAATTTGAACTATGGATTTTACACTAAAATATGCATATGAATAAAAATTAAAGGTTTAAGTTTTATAATTAAATGCGTAGGCAAGACATGACTTCATCTTTTATAACGAAGAGAGAATGTATACAAAATATGACATGGCAAAAGTTACTCCGGATTCATTATTAAGTTAAATCTAAAAATGATTAAGAATTTTTTAAAAAGAACAAGTCATCAGTTATTTGGCAAAGTAGAAAGCACATCAAAATTTATCACAACGAAAAAATAATTAGAAAAAAAATAATAATATCGCCGTGTATACATTCCTAAATGGCGACATAATGTCGGGTCGTGCATTGAGTACAATCTGAGTACATCAATGAGTACATTGTAGTTTCAGTTTATTACAATTATGATTACAATTATGGATTAGTTCATATTCACTTAGTATCGTTTAATTACACTTCAATTTAAAGTACATTATAAGTTATCATCATTAATTACAGTTTCATTAAAGTACGGTACATTAATTACATTATATTAAAGGATTACATTTAATTACAATTTTAGCAAATTGTTAATTGACATATCTACTACTGAAGTAATCTAAATAGGTTATACAATTGATATAATGAAGGGGAGTTAACCGTTGTTCTATAATTTAAAGGGAATTAACAACAATGTTATATATTTATAGTTAACAATAATTACGCCAAATTATGTCAAATATTATTAGAACCTGGTTGGGTGCCAGAGTTTGAAAGCCTAATTAGCCAGCGATGAGGAAAGCGGAGGAAAATACGATATTTTTTTCATTGGAAGTACACGGATATTTATGATAACGTAATACATAAGTAATACAGAATTTGAATGACAATCAGGTAGAAATAGTAAGTACAAGTAATGAGAACGGGGATAACTATGTGACGTAAGCCGATAACGAACTAGTGGCCAGGCAAGGAAACAATACAGTATATTATAATAATATAATATACAACATAACACCTTATGTTGTAAATTTGGATCAGAACGAAAGGAGATTTTTATCTTAGAAGCGTTCGATTTTTCTGTGATTAGCGAATTCGACCACTTACCTAAGCATTTATGAATATCTTGCGAGGGGTGAACACACTTAAAAGAAAAAAAATGAAAAAATAATACATGCGAACGTATTTGGACGTTTTCGAACGAATGCAGAAAGTTTTGCATTTCACGTGCAAAATGAATATTTAATAAAATTGATATAGTTAATGGTCAAGATAAGATATGGACATTAGGGTTATGACATTTTTATAACCTCATGTTCCTGTATCATAAATCGATGAACTTTTGCCCCCTGACAATGAAAATAACAGTTTTTTCGATATATTTTGAAAACACTTCACCCCAAAATAAAAAATAAAAAATTAATAAAATAATAAATATTGGTTGCTCCTTGGTATAGCTATTGCAGATGGGTCTCTGTTCCAGTGATTTTCCAGAGTATTTAGTGCTTTTCGGTATTTTTGCAAGATATTGGACAATTTATGATAATCATCAGGTAACCAATCTAGAATGGTGCAATGCAGCTGTCTCGAATATACTAATATACTCTATTTGCTTTCGGGGTGACATTTTTTTTTAATTCTGAAGAATTAGGCCCTTTTTTATTGTTTTCAAGCAAAAGTTCATCGATTGATGATACAGAAAACAATATTTATGACAAAAAATTAAAAAGTCATAACCCTAAATTGGACATATGGGGGGGGAGGGATATGGTCGAATAATAGTTATATTTATACTACATAACATATAAATAATGACTTTTATAGAGTGTACAGTTTTTATTATGATGTTAAAGAATTTTCATACATTGAATACTAGAGATATGGTGAAGGGAAATTAATGACGGGAAAATGTGACGTCATAGTTATTGAATTTGTACGTATACTACAAATCATTAATACATGCGAACGTATTTGGACGTTTTCGAACGAATGCATAAGTTTTGCATTTCACGTGCAAAATGAATATTTAATAAAATTGATATAGGATAATGTCAAGATAAGATATGGACATATGGGGGGGAATATGGTCGACTAATGGTTATATTTATACTACATAACATAAATAATGACTTCTATAGAGTGTACACTTTTTATTATGATGTTAAAGAATTTTCATACATTGAATACTAGAGATATGGTGAAGGGAAATTAATGACGGGAAAATGTGACGTCATAGTTATTGAATTTGTACGTATAGTACAAATCATTATTAGGAAGATTTACAAGAACGAATTAGAGACAAAGCGTGGGTATTAATGACTAAGAAGTACAACTACGGGTTCCAATCCTGTTATATGCAATGTGTATGCATAATCTAGGGTCGAGGGTGAGATGCAAGACAATCATAATTAATTATAATAGCTTCTATAACAAATGGAAAATGGATACGACTAAACCATAGAAATGGTAGATCGTAGGGTTGTGACACAAACAAAAATAGGAAGCTACAAGTAAAATTATTATCCAAACTCGCATTAAGCGATTTTGGTTCTTATGTAAAAATGAATATTGATTATTCATTGTTCATTTTTACACACACACATATATATATATATATACATATATATATATATATATATATATATATATATATATAATCGTGTAGATTCGTAAGTTTAAAGCTGCACACGGACTCTACAAACATCTTTATTAGTATTATTACATAATGATTTAATATACGCGAGACTGGTGGGTGGGGAAGGGGAATGAGAGAGTATGGAGGATGGTTGTGTAATGTCTATTTTTGGTTCAAACTCACCAGTATATAAAAAGTTGTATTGTGGTTAGTGATGTAGCGGATGTCATTTTTTTCACATCCGCGGATGCGGATGCGGAAGAGGATGTTTGATTTCAACATCCGCGGATGCGGATGCGGATGCGGATGTCTACATTTTCGTTATTTTTTAGGATATATTCGAGATTTGTTGTGTTTACGTATATAATAAGTTATTATATAGAGAGAGCTGTAGCTATAATGTAGTATAATTGATTAATTGTACAATAATTGCTGTACTTTTCCCTGAACATATAAAATAATAGCAAGCATCTAACTAATATAGAAATCAATTAGTGAATTCGTCTGCAAATAAATTCGTTATATTTTGTTGAGTTTCAGCCACAATTAGAAACCATAATTGTGTTACCCGACCTCTTTCCCCATCCTCCACCCTTATAGAAAGAGATCTTTAATTAGCTTGATAACTATTTATATTAAGTTTAAAGTTTTATTAGGCATATTTATAAATGAGTAATTAAAATAAAGTAAACTAAGATGTTCATCGTTTAATATTCAAACTTAATTATAGGAAGGTTATGCTTAAGGAACATTAATTTTTCTGCCTTTTCTGCTGCCAGTCTGTTTCTCTTTTCATCATATATTAATCCAGCACTGCTAAATAATCTCTCGCTTGGTACGCTTGTTGGAGGACGTGCTAAATGTTTCCTTGCAAGTTTACTCAAGTATGGATAGATATTCTGCGTATTTTTCCACCAACTAATAGGATTGTCACATGCAGCCAGGCGTTTTTCTTGGTGATAGCTCTCGATCATTTTTACTACATCTTTTGACATCGCGTAGGTCTCGTCATCGCTGCTTGACTCAAGAAACTGAGAGACAGATTCTGTGATAGATTTGCTTGTTGAAGGTGTTGGTTCTGTCACTGAAACTTTTATTCTTTTGGTGGGTGGCGAAGCGACAGATTCAAGAGATTGAAGCTCTTCAACTGCTTTGCCAAGTGATGATTTAACTCGTTCTAATGTACTAGGTGAAAATAACTTAGCTTTGTAACGTGGATCTAAGTAGGTTGCAAGAGAGTAACTTCATACAAGAACAGCCTCTCGTCTTGTCGCTTGCATCACTTTTGCGCACAATGAACTAGTTCTATTATTATAGTAGAATTTGATAATTTCCGCTTATTAATGACGTTTTATCTCAACGGTCCACATCCGCACGACATCCGCAGTCCAAAGTGCGGATGCAGATGCGGATGCGAGAAAATATGCGGATGTTCCGCGGATGCGGATGCGGATGCGGATGTGACCTACATCACTAATTGTGGTAGCTGTTCATGTAGATTTGCAGTAATCATAATGGAAACTTATTACTGTATAAGACTAGTAAATATTGTGTTCATAAAGATAAACGATTAATATGATCGTGAACAGCGTTGAACTCCGACATTACATTATAATTAGGGGCCGTTCAAAAATTACGTAACGCTATTTTTGTTAAAACTTGACACCCCAGATCGCCTAGGAACGTTCTGTAACGCTAGACCAGGTACCCCCTAAGATGTTTTGTAACACTTCCCCCACCCACACGTTACGGAACGTTACAGGGGGGGGGGTGTCAGGTTTTAGCAAAAACAACGTTACGTAATTTTTGAACGGCGCCTTACCTGCATGCCAATGTTAAATGTTGTTGGACTCTGTTGTCCCCCCTCCATCCTACCTTCCCCCAGTTGGGGTACCTTGACTATCGCTCCGTCGTTACCACATGTACGAAGTCGCCTGTGAGGCAAGGAACATTACATTTGAGGGCAACTGTACATAACACTCGTCAGTGAAGTAGATGTGTTCAAAAACATAAGGTTCTTCTTTTAGTTTTGCTAACATCCATGTTGTGAATTCCACTTGGTTTTGTTTTTGAACATTAGTCAGTGAAGCTTGTGAATGAATTTTGTCGGGAAAAAGGTTTAATTCGGTACGAATGCACAGATGTTCGTGAAATACCTACGTCTACTGACAAACGTCGAATTGACTTTTGCGGACTGCTCGCAATAATTTCATGAACCATGTTTACGTGTTCCACAGTTTTTGTGGATCGTCGCCTGCCATTACCATTGTTGATTGCTTACATTTCCTTATGTTTGAAATTTTCTAACAATTCATGATATTGTCTCTATCGAGTGGATCTCTGCATCCGTATTCTCTGCACCTGTGTCACAGAGTTTGTCACATGAAACCACTCAATGACCTTGATTTTCTGTTCCAGCTGCAAACACGACATCATTCTTTGACGGTTCAGCCATTAGAAACGTATAGGTATATGCGAAGTAAAAACCCTAATCTGCTACCTTTCTGAAGAAGAAGAAGCCCCCAATGGTAAAATATATATCCATTATAAAGTAACAGGCAAAATAGGGCATTTTTAAGAACACCCTGTTTATTTTGTTCAATGTTCATGATATATTTTATTTTCTATGAGGTTTTTTGGTTGAATATAATAGGGACAAATAACTTACATTTGGGCTTTAATCTTTTATTTCTTTACCCTATACATATAGTATATGTATATACCTCTTTGAAATTAAATTCTGTACTTATACCTATGTCGCTTTTGCTGTACCTATACCTATTAAAAATTTCACACCTATATGCACGCCTATACGTACTATCATGTATCAGTTTAAAATAAAACAAAAGTATTAATAATGACTAAAGTCTCGCTCTTTTGGTCATTCTCGAATGAAGGTGGAATATGATGTAGAAAGAACAGATCTATTTTAAGGCTCCCTTTGTTATTTCCAAATATGAATGCTTGTGGTTGTTTCATCATTCATACCACAATTTCTTTAGCTTGAATATAAATGAATGAATAACTCTTTGAATAGTTTCACCTATATCTTGTTGAAAATGTATTTCTATACCTACGCCTCAGTCACAGTGAGATAATTTAGCAGGAAGTAAATAATGGGAGATAGTATCGAAAGCTTTCGACAGGTCTATTAACAAGAGAATATAAGAGACACTTTAATATTTAGATCTTTATATGGTACTGTACAATACGGCTGAAATTGCGTTGTTTGTTTCATGACCTTCCCTGAAACTATACAACTATAACTGATAATTAGACAGGTTTTTTTTTTTAAAGTATTTTCAGAGTTGTTTGCGCGTAAACAAGTTTTACGAATAAGTAAAATAAGTACAAGTCGGTAATCAGAAGAGAGTAACTTGTCTCGTGATTGGAATATTCGACCACTCTTGCTTTTTTTATTTCGTTTGGGTAAATAATACTTGACTGAGAACGATTTAAATAGCAATAATACCAAAACACCGGACAAAAAATTAGTCACCCCTCTCAGAATGTACCTAATAACGTGTGACGGCGCCTCTGGCCTTGATAACCGCACGAATCCGGCGAGGCAGAGACTCTACGAGGTTGAGCATGTACTGAACATCGATTTGCTGCCACTTGTTCATCAGCCGGTCCCGAAGTTCCGCCAGAGTCCGCGCTTCACTTTCTGTTTCCAGCCTGAACAACACCTTCGACGCATTCAGGATTAAAGGCTTCATTGGACCTGCGATGTACTCGTCGCCTCCCATCATTGGAGAACAAACAAAAACGGGACTCATCGGACCAAATTACACGTTTCCAATCTGCCGCAGTCCAGTTTTTGTGCCTCTGAGCCCATTTATAACGTGCCAATTTGTGACTTGCTGTTAACAGCGGCCTCTTCCGTGGTACCCTGCTCCAGATGTCCATCGCATGCAGTTCTCGTCGCAATGTCCGTTCGGAAATTGGTCGCTGGAGAACCTCATTGGTTTCTTGGAGCAATTGTTCTCTGGTTTGAAAACGATTTGCAGTTACTAGACGAGAAACATGGCGGCGGCCCCTATTGTCGAGAATTGTTTTCCGGCCACAGTTACGCCGTCGATTGTCAGTTGATTGCGAACTACACGACTTTTTGTAAACTCGCTGGACAGTACGCGTTGACACACCAACAAATTGGGCTACTTCAGATATTTTGTGTCCGTGGGCTCTGCCAAACACGATGGCTCCTTTTTGCCACTGAGTAACGTCTGCCTCACGACCCATTTTGCAGACTATATCCAACACACACTTTGTTCTTCACCACCTCACGAAACAGATCTGATCCTGTGTGCTACGTCACCGCTACTTGTCACTTACCAATGCTACATCAGCGCCCTCTGTGTGACCTTGAACTTCCTACTATCGGTGCTATTAGGGGTGACTAATTTTTTGTCCGGTGTGCTTATTATATTGAAATAAGTTCAGTGTGTGTTCGTGTCTGTGACCGTGTCGGAGCAGGACTTTAAAACTGCATTGGGAATAGTATCTACGTGACATGATTTGATTTTCAGGGAGGTAATTGCAGTTTTGATCCCTCTGTGAGATGTAGGAGTGAAAAAGAACATAATATATTATTATTATTATTATTATTATTATTATTTATTTCACTGTGCGCTAAAATTTATTTTAAAGTTCATACGATAATCTTCCTCAATTCTTTATAAAACTGGTTAAAAAAAATGTTCATTTAAAGATATTTCTCGAATTAGTACTTTTACGAGTGCCCATAAAAGGCGTTCGTTGTAATTACACGAACATCAGACGAGAGATGTTCGTTGAAAATGTGCAATTCGAAGTCCACTTTCAAAGGTTTTATATAAAGTAATTTTGCTTTACGTGTTCTGGCTAAAACCTTTGCTTATGATCCCTTTCTCAAGTTTATTTCTTAAATATTTTAACTTCAATGTAATTATTTATCATTCCAGCTTAATTAAATAATTCGACTTTACAGGTGACGCTGAAACTGTAATGTATACGGTTAGGTTATGGATACAGTAACTGTTTCGTAAGTAGAGATTTGGAGAGTGAAATTTGTATTCTTCGTAATGCAAGTTAGTTAACAGTAAAATAAGTTAAATAACAAAATGTTAATTTTTGTTGTGAACCGAGAGAAAGTCGAGGGGCTGTTTAAGTTTTAACCCCCACTATAACATTTATAAAGATCATATGACGGCGGAACTTTCGGCTTTTGGTTGGACCCAAACCATACCCCACTAAAGAAAACCCAAAGAACCACCATAATCGCCGAAATCTCGAGTCCGATGCGAGACTCAAACCCAGAACCTTGAGATTTACATCCCGGCGTTTTACTATTAGGATATCTTGGAAGGTGTCAATAGGAACTACATGTTTGTTAACATTTAGGTGTTGATGTCGTAGCTAACTTTTAATAACTAAGATGTGTTAACTATTTTGTGTAGCATTCTAGTTTTTTCTGAAAGATTATTTTATCGAACGCGCGCTTATAATGTTTGTTAATTAGTTGATATTTATGCTTTATTTTTTTGACTTTATTCGTCTCTTAATTCTTTTATAATTTTTATAGATTTATTAGTTTATCCTGTTTCATTTCCTTCTTTTATGAATATCTCGTTGTATAACTTCATTTTGTACATACCTTCTTTTTAGTGAAGATTAAAAGATTTTTTGGTGCTCTTCCAATATGTGCTCTACCGCGAAACTGTGATCTACCATATTCCAATACGTGCTCTACCGTGAAACTAGCCTTATAAGGCTAACTAACGAAAATATCATGACTTAACCTAACCAATCGTTAGGTCAACTATACGCCCTTGACGATTGGTTAGGTTAAGTCGTGATATTTTCGTTAGTTAGCCTTATAAGGCTAATTAACGTACCTGCTGCTAATCCGAATAATCTAAGGTAGATCACGTATTGGAATGTAAATTTTAAGGTAGAGCACATATTGGAAGAGCACCGATTTTTTTTGTTTTTTTGTTTACTGTGAAAACTATTTTAAAAATCGATGAATTTTTTTTTTCAGTTTAAGCTCTTCAACTCAGATTTTGAGATTTTTTTTTTTTTAGCATTATTGGTTAAGAGTAAATTGTATTAATTCTAAAATTTTCTAATTTTAACAGTTAATGGAAACATTACAAATGTGTAACTTAGAATCAAATTTTTCTAAAAATTTGAAGTTGACTTATTTTTCTCCATTTAAGTTTCTGTGTCTCAATTGAAGAGATTTTGCTTGTGAGATTTTTAAATTTTCACCTTTTAATTTCGATTTAAGAATTTGAATTTTGAATCGGATCTTATTTTGATTCTAGTATTAACTTTGTAGTTTGACTTTCAATTTGAATAAATTTAAATTCAAAAGCGATAAAGGAAAATAGGAGCCCGGTAGCTCAGTGATTACGTGGCGGACTTCAAGCGGTGTGGCGTTTCGTTCCTGGCCACTGGGGGCAGTTGAATTGGCCCCTTCTCTGTTTCTGCTCTGGTTCAGCTGACCCTTTGGGCACATTCACCTCCACGTTGTTGAGAAGTGAGCTTCTTGGAAAAAGGAAAGTCGGTCAATATTGAAATTTCAGTATTCATAGTAAAAAGTAAAAGTATGATGAAAAGTGAAGGTCAGAAGTCAAGTTCTTGGTCAGAATTTCAAGTAAAATTCGATTAAATCGGTTTAAGTTCAAACCCGAATTCGGTTAAAAATTAATTTGGTTCACCCGTCGATAGACAGACGTTTTATTTTGTGTTTGCAAATTGGACGAAAATATTTTGATTTTGTATGATAGTATTAAGGCACTGAAATTTTTCATACCCTTTAATTTGAGAAAGTCCATTAATTAGGAAAATCTTGTTTAATTCATTTACTTATGGAGAAGGGTTCAGCTATAGAGAGTAAATATAAGAGAATATAATTTAAACATAAATAGAGGACTCCTCTATAGCTTCAGGAATCGGAAAAGCCTTTAGGAAAGTAAAAGGTAATTTAAACATTTAAGCGTTCCTCAGGGATCAGTCTTAGCATCATTATTCATCCTACATATTAATAACAACCTCTCTGCTACAACAAATTCCAGCCACTTTTGCGCTGAGTCAACACTCCACAGCTCCTTTACTCTCAAACCATAATATACTAAAACCAGCCTCATAAAGTCAAGACAACTTATCACCTGCTCACTAAACTGACCTTACTCGTGTGGCAGAATAACACTGTAGCGAATTCAAAGCTAAATAAATTGTATTTAGCAACAGAGCCAATTAATCATCAATCCAACATAACTTTCAATAATACCGAGATTCTATTATCTCCAAGCAATAAGATCTGAGGCCTCACCACCACGCGTAACCTCCCCTTTCCGGATCATCCTTTGTTATATCATTAGTTAAAACAGCCACCAAAAGGATTGGCCTCTTGTATAGAGCAGAGCATTACTTCACAGCCAATCGTCTATCTGGTTATCATTTTGAAAAGTCATCTGCTCTCTCAACTTGAGTATTGATCCTACCTGTGATATACTGAAATTGCACTCAAACGTCTTGGTATGATCCAAAATAGAGCCATTTAAACAATCAAGATAAAGAATATCACAAATACATTTTTACTTTTACAGTATATTTAGAATTAAAAATTTCATCTCCTTCTCACTCTTCTATAAATATTACAATCACTGCTGCTCCGAAGAGCTTCAGTCCAAATGATCGGAAAATCGAATTACGAGTTAAAAAAAGTGGTGATAACGTATTGTGATGGCCTTTACTGAAATTCTTTTAGCAATTCTGTACACGTTCAACTCGTGAAAGTAAACCAAATGTATTTATTTTAATGTCATTTCTTTATCCAGCCATCTACTCTATGTATTTTAGTAGAAATACTTTACTGAAAGTGCATGAAACTTATTTGCGCTGTTGGCATGTCACAATTAATTAAAAATGGAACTCATTTATGATAATAACGTATGCCACTTTATGGATTTAGCGTAATGAACACCTATGTAGTTCGGATCCCACTTAAAACTGTAGGCCTCTTTCGTGACATAACCATTGTTACGAAGGAGGTTCAGCAGCCCTAAACATTGTTGTTATAAACTGGTTACGTGTTTGCGTGTGTGCAGTTGGAAAATGAACATAGTGCCTTTGCCAAACATAGAGAGTTGGAAATGATGTTTTGAAAATGAATGAATAACTGTTTTCCAAACTTAAATATAAATTGTGTCTTCGATTTATTGGCCAGAGATAGCCTCTGGCGTGATTTGATTAGGCTGTTAGGACTGTATTAAACGTCCCTATACATTCGGACTATAACCATTAAATCCTACATCCTTCTTGCCTTAATGGTCAATAAAACTAAATAGCGTATACCTCAATAGTTACACTTAAGCGAAATAATTGTATAAACTCCAAAAATAAGACATTAGATTATAGAAATAACAATTCAATGCCAAGCTATCACTGATAATTATAAAATTTATTACAAATTATTTTGAGAACATGGCTCCATCATCGATCCATCTCTAAACGCTTCGGTTGTAAATTTTGTCTTTGATTTAGATTTTAGACGCTGTTCAGCCTTTTTTTCATAAAATCAGTATTGTCACTATATCATTTGGATTTATTTTAAGTGGAAGAGAATATCATCAAATGACTATAAGTTACCACTGTATATGTATCCCCGCGGAATAGTAACATGATGATGTTTGAAAATGTGTGTCACTTTCACATAAGTCTCCGCCAACGAAAGCCGGCCCTGTACATCTCTCACTAATGTGTACTCACAATGCTGGGCTAGAGATTATGAGTTGTCCAGTCACGGACCATGCTTCATTTCTTCCAGAGACTAACCAATGAGATGAAAGAAAACTTCTTACTCCTTTGATCCAAAACCATTTCATGAAAAAAAATATATATATATATAAATATATATATATATATATATATATATATATATATATATATATATATATATATATATATATATATATATATATATATATATATATGTAATACACACAGACTGTGCATGGAACAAGGAACTCTTCTGGGAAAATTAAATCCACTATAGTCCGAATAAGTATGGTAAATGACAAACACTATAGTTTTTTCTTTTTCATGATGTTAGCCCGACGTGGGCAGCGGGTCACTCGCAAAGAGACCCCAAAAATATAGCTACCCTCATCAGGTATCTGCAAAGCAGATAGGATCCAGCTTTGGGACAGGATCTAGGAGTTACAACCACACCTAGCCTACTATATCCAGAACCTCAATATAGGCAAAAGACTCGTTGCATTCGCGTCGGATAGAATACATCAAAGAAAAAGGGGTAACTATTGTATTTTTAGCCAAAAACTAAAACTTAAACCTCAACTGGTAAAATTGAGCGTCCACTTTTCAAGGCATAAAACATGTCCGATTCATGATGGGATTGAACTCAGAATGGTTCCCTGAGTTTTTTTCATGATACACACAGACCGTGCATGGAACAAAGAACTCTTCTGAGAAAATTAAATCTACTATAGTCCGAATAAGTAATGGTAAATGACAGACACTATACAGTAGTTTTTTCTTTTTCATGATGTTAGCCCGACGTGGGCAACGGGTCACTCGCAAAAAAGCCCCACAAATATAGCGTCCCTCACTAGCTATCTGCAAAGCAGATAGAATCCAGCTTTGGGACAGGAAAAGTGGACGCTCAGTTTTGCCAGATGAAGTTTAAGTTTTGGGTTTTCACTAAAAATACAATAGTTACCCCTTTTTCTTTGATGCATTCAATCCGACGCGAATACAACGAGTCTTTTGCTTATATTGAGGTTCTGGATATGGTAGGCTAGGTGTAGCTGTAACCCCTACATCCTGTCCTAAAGCTGGATCCTATCTGCTTTGCAAATAACTGGTGAGGGAAGCTATATTTCTGGGGCCTCTTTGCGAGTGACCCGTTGCCCACGTCGGACTAACATCATGAAAAAGAAAAATTACTGTATAGCGTTTGTCATTTACCATTACTTATTTGGACTATAGTGCATTTAATTTTCCCAGAAGAGTTCCTTTTTCCATGCACGGTCTGTGGATATCATGAAAAAACCTCAGGGGACCATTCTGAGTTCAATAACATATATATATATATATATATACAGTGGTGGGCACCGTTAACCAAAAAGTTAACTTCGTTAACCGCTAATCCGTTAACCAAAAAGTTAACTTCGTTAACCGTTAATCCGTTAATTCGTTAAACATGTAACGGAAGTTACCGATAAACCGTTAACGTTAACTTTTATTATAAAAAAAATGAAAAACAATATATATATAATTTAATTTTCCTCTTCTTCTCGTTCTCCATTTTGTCCATGAGATGCATGTTGCCCTTCATGAAAATTAGCATATCAAAGTTTTCATCAGACAGGGATGATCTCTTGGCCCTCAGGATGTCCTTGCCCATAGAGAACAAACGCTCCACTGCAGCACTGGAGGGGATGGCTGTGTTGAACTTGATGAACAAGTCCACCAACACTTGCTCACCCAAGAAGGCAGCATCTGTCAGCAAGTCCTTGGAGTTGGTCTCCAGCCAGGTCTTGACCAAGTTCTGGGCCTTGCCCTTGAGTGACCTGTGGCTTCTGCTGCTCTCTTTTGTCTGGATGACAGCACTGAAGAAGTCATCCTCCTCCTCCTCCTCGTTGTTGCTGCCCACTTCGTTGGACTGCTGCTCTTTGGCCTCCTCGACTGTACCCTCTATGCTTTTCCTCACCCTGGCGACCTTGGTGTTGTCATACTTGTCCAACCAGATGAGGCGAAACCTGGGATGGAAGGCAGCAGCCAGCTGGCATTCGTCATCCTCCAGGAGGGGCCCAAACCTTTTGTCGATGCCTGCCAAAAGTGCGTCGACCAAGGCGCTGCAGTAGACGAGGCCCTTGGACTTCAAGTCCTTAAGCCTGAAGATTGTCGCAGCAACTGTTGGCAGCAGAGTCCCAAGGTAGGCTTGTTCCTCCCCCTGGATCTTGTCGAGTGCTTTGGCCACAGGTGACATGATCTGGAAATAAAACAATGGAGAATTAGTAAATTGTAGAAATTCAAATTTGTATTATTCTGCAATATTATTCTGCTGTGTATTTTACTCAATAATATAACGATAATTGAATGAGCAAAACTAAAACGTATCTACTGGCTGGTGTTAAGAAAAATATAACTTTATTGCAATAAATAAATATAGTTGGAATAATTGTATTCTTAAACGTTTACGTAAACAACGCTATTATTGTATCAAGGTCCTGCATTTAATTGTAACCAGAAAAAAAATAAATCGTGGAATTTCCACGAGTCCCGCTAGTTTATTATTAATTTATAAATATATTACCTTGACATACTCTTTCATTAAGTCGACATCCTGGTCTTTGAAGCTGTTGACCTTCAGCTGGGTCATGACTCTGTGGAGAGCAGGCCTCTTCGTCTCCAGGATTGTGTTCAGGACCACCACAGAGTCATAGGTGGAGTTCCACCTCGTCGTTAACGGACTTGAGTTAACGAAAGTTAAATGTAACGGAAGTTAATTAGTCCGATAATGATTTTCAAAGTTAACTTAAAAGTTAAATCGTTAACGAAAAAGTTAACTTCGTTAATTAACGATTAACGGATTAACGGTTTGTGCCCAGCTTTGTATATTATATATATATTTATATATATATATATATATATATATTTGGGATGTCACGAGTACCCGACCCGATCGGGTAATTGCTAAAAAATCGGGTACTGGTAGTAAAAACCAAATTCTAATTTAATTTTAATTTTATTGTTTTGCAGGTTTTCTTGATATATTTTTTGTATAATATTTTTTAACAAAACATTCAAAATGGCAAATCGTAGTATGGTTTGGGACTATTTTGTCTGATAAATTGGATAATAGTAAAGCCAAGTGCTTGAACTGCACACAGTTAATAAGTCGCGTTACTAAACCAACAAATTTTGGAACGTCTTCAATACCCGATCGGGTACCCGTACCCGATCGGGTATTACACTTCGGCTACCCGTACCCGATTACCCGGTAAAAGCGCTACCCGTTGCATCCCTAATATATATATATACACACGGTGAACCAAAAGTAGGTGGACAGTAGGTTGAATACGGTTTGTGTTATATTATATTATAACTATGGTGTTCATTATAACTATGATGTTTGTGTTATATTATATTAAATATTATAACTAAATTTATTTAAATTTTATTTTGTATTAGAGTATACAAAAAAATTAAATATGTATTCTCAAAATAAACGTTATCATTTACTGTCCACCTACATTTGGTTCACCCTATATATATATATAGATATATATATAAGAGAGAGAGAGAGAGGAGAGAGAGAGAGAGAGAGAATGACAAACATTATTTCAATAAAAATTATCTTAAACTGTTAAAACTGTTCACATGGTGTCAATTAGGTCAATATTTATATGAGGTGTTTGGAACTTTATGAGGCAAATTTCGAAAACATTTTCAGTTTTAAAAACTCGAAGTGGTTCGTTTTGTTTGTTTTAACCTCTGTTGGAGTTTGTTTGCATTTTTTAGTTTATGGCTTAGATTGTTTGGTTGTACCAATGTTTTCTGATCAACACAAGGCTAAATATCTACTGTTTTATGCATTTAAATAGCTTAAAAGTATATTTTGTACATCAAAATATACTCCAAACAAAAGTCTTAAAGACGTTTTAAAAAGACCTTTGTGAACAATCAGTAAATGTATCCTTGTTTGTTGGGTATGAAGTTACGTTTCTCATTATTAAAACTGTTTGGGTTATAAGGTCATATCATTTAAATCCCGTAGAGTACGAGTATGTTCTCCGCGTGTCCTCTTAATGAATGATCGCCATCTTTAATTGTTTATTAATGTTTTACTTTTAGTATGTAATCACTGACAAACAGTTAAATACTAAAAGAAGTGTAAAACATTATTTATTATTACTTTTAAAAAATCAGAGTATAACTGAAAGATAAAGTTAAATGAGTAAAGAAAACAGTTTTCTAGGCCTCGTACCATCCGCTACTGAAGTCGGGATAAGCCGTAAGGTAAGCGTGTAACTCGTGTATCCCGACTTTGGTAACAGATGGTACATAGAAAAGCTTTTTAAGTGCAATAATCGCGCTCAAATATGAGCAAAGTGAAGGCAATAAAGTGGGAAACTACGAGCTATTGGGACTCGAACCAGCGCTGATTCTGAGACCACGCTAAACTCAAATTAAAACCTTCTAAACTTAGAACGTATAACTTCTCTTTTGAGGGTACATTCTAGGGAAGTTTTTCCTTCTATTGGGCATCAAAGCTTCTTGCCAGATGATATAATAACTGCTTTCAATGATACAAAACTTCTTTAGATAGAAGGGATGGTCTTCAAAACTTTTTTTTTATTGATTTAAGACAACAGAAAATATTTCTGTGTATAGGTTGCGGGAAGTCTTTGTTTCCTGTGCACGCGAATTCGAGTCCCACTAACTCATAGTTTTCCTACTTCATTGCCTTTTCCTTTTTCAGTTGGTACATACGTTGTCTGTTCTGCAACGATAATGGCTAAAAATGCTTAGGATATTCTACGAGTATGTTCGCGTATTGTTGTTTTCGTTAATTAACATACTGCACTCTTTCATGTCAAACAATAATTCTAAAACAATAATTGTATGCAGGACCACGAGACTGACCTTTGCGTGATTGGCGCGCAGAACTCCTACAACACAAGGCTACAACGCAATCCGAACATTTGTCAAAATATCATAATGGTTAGTAAAAGCATAAGTGATGGTCTAACACTTTAATGAATCAAATTTGTGACTCACTAGAAGGCCAAGTAAGGTACCATGTACACTCTCTTCCCGAAGTGCGCGAGTTAATACGGAAATGATGTTAAATGGCAGCAATATGAGTTAGTGCAGGAATAGTAGTAGTTTGTATGCATGGATGTAAGAAAAGAGAGTGCTCTCAATTCTAGAAAACGACATTTTAATATCAGTTAACTGTACGGTTTCAATCTGCAGAATTTTTTATTTATTTATTTATTTTATTTATTTTTTATTTTTTTACATGCGCTGCTAAACACACACACACACACACACCAGAACAGGAAAAGAAATACTGTATATATATATATATATATATATATGGGATGAATTTAACAATTAGACAAGTGAAATGAATGAATGAGGCAAATCCACAAGGAAAAAGAAAAATTATTCCAAGTCCTTTCGTGTATTCAGAAGTACATCTCGTCAGGGAATGAAGAGTGGAGGCGAGATGACCAAAAATATATGCAACGGGACAGAAAAACAAGAAGATTAACACAAGATTACAAGAGTTGATTAGAGGCAAAAGGTATTTTAACAGGATATTGTCAATTTTATACATTCCCGCACTGTTATTAAAATTATTTTTAAAATGGATAAATGTACATTCTAGATCTAGAATATTCCTTTCGATTACACCTGTGTTTTTAACGAGAGCTTTAGAACTATCCCACTTAATATTATGATTACATCTATACATATGGCTAAACAATGCATTAGAATTATTTGCTGTTCTACACGCATATTTATGCTTTTTACCCTAATTTCTAACCTTTTAGCCGTTTGGCCCGTTTGTATACGAAGTCACATTGTGTACATCCGATCGAATACACACAACGAACCAGATTATCTGGACTATTCTTTATTAAGCGTGATTTAACAGTATTATTATACTTAAAGACTACATTGATACCAATTGTTTTTAGTAAAGTCGGAAGATATTGAAAATTTACATGGTAAGGTAGGCTGAGGATATTTTTACGCTCAAATTCCTTTACAGCTACACTATTATAATGCCTATTCTTGGCTTTCCTAAGGCAGTTATCTAAAAATGAAATAGGGTAACATAATTTAGTACCAATATTCATGATATTGCATAACTCGGAATCTAAAAATTCAGGACTGACAACTCTCAATGCTCTAAGAAACATAGCAGAGAAAATAGAAGATTTAATCGCGGGATGATGGTCGGAATAAAAATGCACATAAGAGTTATTATTAATAGGCTTACGATAAACTTCAAATTTGAACTGATTAAAGCATCTCCGAATTTTTAGATCCAGAAAAGATAAGCTTCCGTCATTTTCTTTTTCAACTGTGAACTTAATAGATGGGACTAAACTGTTGAGCCTCCCAAGAAATAAGTCAACATCCAAATTATTAGGCCAAAGACAAAATATCATCCATATACCTGTACAAACAAGGTTAAAATTAACAATAGTAGGCAAAATTCTGCTTTCAAAACATTCCATATATAAGTTAGCTAATAGCGTTGAGAGGGGATTTCCCATCGCCAATCCAAACGACATAGCATAAAACTTATTTTCAAACTGAAATTTACAATCTTTGAGGCAAAGGTTAATTAACTCAATAAGAGTGTTGTGTTGAACAGGGAAAGAATATTCAGAGATCTTATGTTTTAAAAAATCAAGTAGGTCATCAACCTACTTGATTATTGAAAAAGAAAATGACGGGAACTTATCTTTTCTGGATCTAAAAATTCGGAGATGCTTTAATCAATTCAAATTTGAAGTTTATCGTAAGCCTATTAATAATAACTCTTATGTGCATTTTTATTCCGACCATCATCGCGCGATTAAATCTTCTATTTTCTCTGCTATGTTTCTTAGAGCATTGAGAGTTGTCAGTCCTGAATTTTTAGATTCCGAGTTATGCAATATCATGAATATTGGTACTAAATTATGTTACCCTATTTCATTTTTATATAACTGCCTTAGGAAAGCCGAGAATAGGTATTATAATAGTGTAGCTGTAAAGGAATTTGAGCGTAAAAATATCCTCAGCCTACCTTACTATGTAAATTTTCAATATCTTCCGACTTTACTAAAAGCAATTGGTATCAATGTAGTCTTTAAGTATAATAATACTGTTAAATCACGCTTAATAAAGAATAGCCCGGATAATCTGGTTGGTTGTGTATTCGATCGGATGTACACAATGTGACTTAGTATACAAACGGGCCAAACGGGTAAAACGTTAGATATTAGGGTAAAACAGCATAAATATGCTTGTAGAACAGCAAATAATTCTAACACATTGTTTAACCATATGTATAGATGTAATCATAGTATTAAGTGGGATAGTTCTAAAGCTCTCGTTAAAAGCACAGGTATAATCGAAAGGAATATTCTAGAATGTGCATTTATCCATTTTTAAAATAATTTCAATAACAGTGCGGGAATGTATAAAATTGACAATATCCTGTTAAAATACCTTTTGCCTCTAATCAACTCTTGTTAATCTTGTGCTAATCTTGTGTTAACCTTTTTGTTTTACTGTTCCGTTGTATATATTTTTGGCCATCTTGCCTCCACCATTCATTCCCTGACGAGATGTACTTCTGAATACACGAAAGGCCTTGGAATCATTTTTCTTTTTCCTTGTGGATTTGCATCATATATATATATATGATACACACAGACAGTGCATGGAACAAGGAACTCTTCTGGGATAATTAAATCCACTATAGTCCGAATAAGTAATGGTAAATGACAAATACCATAGTTTTTCTTTTTCATGATGCTAGCCCGACGTGGGCAACGGGTCACTCGTAAAGAGGTCCCATAAATATAGCTTCCCTCACCAGCTATCTGCAAAGCAGACAGGATCCAGCTTTGGGACATGGATCTAGGGTTTAAAGCAGCCTAGCCCTGCTACATTTAGAACCTCAATATAAGCAAAAGACTCGCTGCCTTCACGTCAGATTGAATACATAAAAGAAAAAGGGGTAACTATTATATTTTTAGCCAAAAACCAAAACTTAAACCTCAACTGGCAGAATTGAGCGTCCACTTTTCAAGGCACATAACATGTCCGTTTCAAGATGGGAATGAACTCAGAATGGTCCCATGAGTTTTTTATGATACACACAGACAGTGCATGGAACAAGGAACTCTTCTGGGATAATTAAATCCACTATAGTCCGAATAAGTAATGGTAAATGACAAATACCATAGTTTTTCTTTTTCATGATGCTAGCCCGACGTAGGCAACGGGACGCTCAATTCTGCCAGTTGAGATTTAAGTTTTGGTTTTTGGCTAAAAAAAAATATATAATAGTTACCCCTTTTTCTTTTATGTATTCAATCTGACGTGAAGGCAGCGAGTCTTTTGCTTATATTGAGGCTCTAAATGTGGCAGGGTTAGGCTGCTTTAAACCCTAGATCCATGTCCCAAAGCTGGATCCTGTCTGCTTTGCAGATAGCTGGTGAGGGAAGCTATATTTATGGGACGTCTTTGCGAGTGACCCGTTGCCCACGTCGGGCTAGCATTATGAAAAAGAAAACTATCGTATTTGTCATTTACCATTACTTATTCGGACTATAGTAGATTTAATTATCCCAGAAGAGTTCCTTGTTCCATGCACTGTCTGTGTGTATCATAAAAAACTCAGGGGACCATTCTGAGTTCATTCCCATCTTGAAACGGACATGTTATGTGCCTTGAAAAGTGGACGCTCAATTCTGCCAGTTGAGGTTTAAGTTTTGTTTTTGGCTAAAAAATATAATAGTTACCCCTTTTTCTTTTATGTATTCAATCTGACGTGAAGGCAGCGAGTCTTTTGCTTATATTGAGGTTCTAAATGTAGCAGGGCTAGGCTGCTTTAAACCTTAGATCGATGTCCCAAAGCTGGATCCTGTCTGCTTTGCAGATAGCTGGTGAAGGAAGCTATATTTATGGGACCTCTTTGCGAGTGACCCGTTGCCCACGTCGGGCTAGCATCATGAAAAAGAAAAACTATGGTATTTGTCATTTACCATTACTTATTCGGACTAAGTTGATTTAATTATCCCAGAAGAGTTCCTTGTTCCATGCACTGTCTATGTGTATCATAAAAAACTCAGGGGACCATTCTGAGTTTATTCCCATATATGGGTTGGGTACGATTGGTCTAATGACGATTGGTCCAATACCAATTAGTCCAATACCGATTAGTCCATTTGGTATAATTGGTCTAAAGGACGATTGGTCTAATGACGTTTGGTCTAAATACTATAATTAGTCTAATAATTATATACTGCATGTATTTATTATATTATGTATAATATATATGTATATATTATGCATCTATAAATGTATGTATAGTATCTAAAAATATATGAAAAAAATGACAAAATATTTCTGTTTATATATTGTTTGGAAAATGACATTCACATACAGCTCCCACTTGAAAGCCAATTGACTCATTAACATCCAAACAACCAACCATCTATGTGACGCCATGTGGTATTCATGTAGGCTATGCATCGGCTGTGCTTTGGCTGACTCGTTAGTAGTCGCAACTTTTGGTTCACCTAACCTAACCTAACCTAACAATGGTGTCATACGTTCTCGTTTATATATATTACCAAGTTATATTTTATATACGTTAACGGGTGTATTAGACGAATCGTTTTTAGACCAATTATACCAAATTATACCAATCGGTATTGGCCCAATCGTCCTTTAGACCAATTATACCAAATGGACCAATCGGTATTAGACCAATCGTCATTAGACCAATCGTCAGGAACCGCCCATATATATATATATATATATATATACATTCAACTGCAAAGAACACGCAGTATAAATAACGTAAAGAACGACGCTTGTATAGGAGATATTCCGCGCAAGACGAGAGAGAGAAAACGGAACAAATGAAAAAATGAAGTACCACCTGGGAATCGAACCCGGGATCTTCCGATTGCCGGTCAGACGCGATACCATTACACCATGGACCTCACTCTTCCAAATGCCGTAATTCTTCTACATACTCGCAGAAACCAATGCCCCAAGGGGGCACCTCCCGCATGCCGTAACATTATATACATTCAACTGCAAAGAACACGCAGTATAAATAACGTAAAGAACGACGCTTGTATAGGAGATATTCCGCGCAAGACGAGAGAGAGAAAACGGAACAAATGAAAAAATGAAGTACCACCTGGGAATCGAACCCGGGATCTTCCTATACAAGCGTCGTTCTTTACGTTATTTATACTGCGTGTTCTTTGCAGTTGAATGTATATAATGTTACGGCATGCGGGAGGTGCCCCCTTGGGGCATTGGTTTCTGCGAGTATGTAGAAGAATTACGGCATTTGGAAGAGTGAGGTCCATGGTGTAATGGTATCGCGTCTGACCGGCAATCGGAAGATCCCGGGTTCGATTCCCAGGTGGTACTTCATTTTTTCATTTGTTCCGTTTTCTCTCTCTCGTCTTGCGCGGAATATCTCCTATACAAGCGTCGTTCTTTACGATATATATATATATATAATATACACGGTGAACCAAAAGTAGGTGGACAGTAGGTTGAATACGGTTTGTGTTATATTATATTATAACTATGGTGTTCATTATAACTATGGTGTTTGTGTTATATTATATTAAATATTATAACTAAATTTATTTAAATTTTATTTTGTATTATAGTATACAAAAAAATTAAATATGTATTCTCAAAATAAACGTTATCATTTACTGTCCACCTACATTTGGTTCACCCATATATATATATTATATATATATATATATATATATATATATAGGTGGTTTTGATAAAAAACCTGGTCCCAGTATATTTATATGCAAATTTTAAACTGATCTAATATCAAAAGTAATACTTGGATATTTACAAATGTTGAATCTTACCTTTATCTACTTGGAAATGAGACTTTATTTGCTGAAAGAGAGAATTGTTTTTCATGCATCCTCCTCTTCGGCCTTTGCAGTCTCTTCACTAATTATAAATAGCACATTTCACATTTTACAAGAAGACTTTCACTCGGGTGACTTTGTTCTTATTAGAGTTTCGGATAACTGTCACCCTCTCATTCATCAAGATTGATTCCCTTCAAGCGTGAATTTGAGAATAAGTTTAATGTTCCCTTTAGGGAGAGTCCCTAGGTTAAGCTCTCCAATCTTGACCTTGTGACTAATCTTTCTTCTTACAATCTTTCGCTTTATGAAAAGGGCGGTCTTGGGGGAGGGGGCACTTTTCTTTCGGAATCAAGAGCCTTAGGGAATGTTTTTCTAATTTTGGCGTTCCCTTTGAGAAATTCAGTTTGTGTTCTAAACTGTCCCCTGAAGATTTTTTCTGTTTAAGAAGTTATATGTTAATCGAACTGTATCTAAAACAGGGTTTAAATATTTCAGAGATATTACTGTCTGCGCTCCCTAATCTTAAACATAACCTCAATATTACCAAATCAGATTAAGGCAACAATATTGTCCTTATGGATAAGGACAGTTATATTTGTGTCGCGAATTCAGCTCTCGAACGAGGCAAGCGATATTCGACACATGATAGAAGAAATCATTGGTGAACACAGTATAGTGATAGTTAATAAACTAAACACGAAATCTCCGTATTATAACTCTTTTAAAGTAATAATTAAAGGTGTAAATGCGCATTTCAACCCGTATAATATGAGTCAATGGCCAGACGGTATTATTGTTAAGGAGTTTATTCACTTTTTCAGGAGATTTGATAAGAGGCAAAATAATAATAATAATAATAATAATAATAATAATAATAATAGGCGCCCTAACGGTAATGCCTGAAAGTTGTACTGTGTATAATAATAATCTTACTACTAATAATAATAATCTTACTAATAATAAATTCTCTATCAGTCATGGCGGATAACTTGTTGAAAATAGTCTCATATAATGTAAGGTCAGTGAGGAATTCAACTGTAGATGTTCATAAAATCTGCAACAGTGCAGATTTGATACTCCTGCAGGAGCACTGGCTACCTAAGTAAGAGCTAAAATTCCTCTCTACCATCCATGATGACTTTATGTACCATGCGTCATCAGCAGTAGACTTGTCAGATGAATTAATGTACGGTAGGCTTTTGGTGGTGTTGCTTTCTTATTTAAGAAAAATTTGTCAAAACATATAAGATTTTTAACAAGCGATAATGTAAGGGTGTTAGGCATTGAATTAAAAGTGAACAATGATTGCATATTAATTGTAAACTGCTATTTACCATACAACAACGGCAGTAATCTAGATGAATACATTGATTTGCTGTACAAAATTAAGTCATTATCAGATAACCCCAAATATTCTCACTGTATAATAATGGGGACTTCAACGCACATGTGAACTCGGAATTCTTTGTAGAATTGGGTAACATGTGCGAGTCGGCCAATTTAAGTATAAGTGATGTAGATGTATTAGGGGTAGCCAGTGGAAATTTTACATACGTTAGCGATATGAGTGGTACCACCAGGTGGATTGATCATTGTCTCACAGTAATAATCTAAAGGATCGAATTGTTGGAGTTCATATTTTGCATGATTTCCTTCTTTCTGATCATAGACCATTAGAAATATTAATTAACGTTACCAATTTATGCGCAACACGACGTAACAAGAACTCAATAGGTAAGAATAATCGCGTCGATTGGTCCAATGTTAATATGCAGCAGAGAACAGAATACAAAGACAGAACATGTCACCTCTTTAATAATTTAGAAATTTTGCACCTTGCCTGTAATAATCCTTGCTCAAATGATTCTCACTGGAAACTCATAGATAGGTATTATAGTAAGATAATATCCCTGTTAAGAGAAGCAGGAAGCCCTCTGATTAAATCTTACAACTATCATACTAAGGTTATTCCTGGATGGAATGATTTTGTTGCCCACCCAGAAGAGGAATCGAAAGACGCCTATGATTTGTGGTGCTTTCATGGTAGACCCAGATTAGGACCAGTATACATGAATATGTGTAGAAGTCGGGGTCAGTATAAGGCGGCCATAAGGCGATGTAAACAGGAAGAAGAGTCTATTCGAGCATCAAAAGCCTGTGAAGCTCGCATAAATAACGATAATAAAAAATTTTGGAAATTTGTTAAGAATCAAACGGGTGTCAAAAATGTCCTCCCTCTGGCAATCGATGGGGTGTCGGGGGAGGATGAAATTGCAAAGCTGTGGAAAAACCACTACTCTAACATTCTTAACAGTGTGAGTAGGGATAATCTTAAAATAGATTGCAGCGAAACGATTGTGGGAGGACAAGGGAAAATATTTTATATCATTTTCTGAAGTAAAGAGGTTAATTAAAGAGTTAAAGACTGGTTCTGCGTCAGGGGTAGATGACTTATCGAATGAGCACTTAAAATATGCGAATGACGTAGTATGTCTGGATATATCATTGCTCTTATCAGCCATGCTTGCTCATAGCTATATCCCTGCAGAGTTCGTGAGGGGTATATATCTTGCCCCTGGTCAAAAATAAGTACGGAGACATTCTGTCCAGCAATAATTACAGGCCTACTTCTGTCGCTTCCTGCTTCCCGAAACTACTTGAAAAACTCTTGTTACTCCGATTAAATGATTTCCTATGGACATCTCCTAATCAGTTTGGCTTTGAAAGGTCCCACTCAACTGACCTGTGTATCTATGTACTTAAAGAAACAATATCTAAATACATTGACAGTAATTCAACCATTTATAGCTGTTTCCTTGATATAAGTAAGGCATATGATAGGGTGAACCACAATATTTTATTTGCAAAATTAGAAGACAGGAATGTTCCCATGTACATATTAAATTTATTGAAATTTTGGTATTCCCACCAATCTTTCACTGTTAGGTTGGGCAATGTACTATCCGAGTGTTTTGGCTCCTCTTGCGGGGTGAGACAAGGCTGCTTGCTCTCCCCTATGCTGTTTAATGTGTATATTGACGGATTAATTGCTTCACTTAATGAGGCAACAGTGGGATGTTGTATAGATAACACAAGGATAAATAATTTAGTTTATGCCGATGATATGGTGTTAATAAGTCCCTCTGTTAAAGGTCTGGATCGGCTACTAAACGTCTGCGAAGTGTATTCGCAGAAACATGATATTCTTTTTAATGTTACAAAAACTAAGGTTATGCGATTTCATCCTAAAAGCTGTAGTCAGCCAGCTGATATAAGGTTTAAAATGAATGGTGAAGTAATTGAGGAAGTACAAGAGCTTAAGTATTTGGGTCAACTATTACCAGCTCCTTGAGTGATGACTCTGATATAAGAAAACAATCTCGAAGCCTGTGTGCTAAAGCGAATATGACCATAAGGAACTTTCGTTTCTGTACAAGTGAAGCTAAAGACACAGTCTTTCGTACTTTCTGCAGTAATATATACGGTCAGCAACTCTGGGTGAATTATAAAAAAGGTTCTGGCAGAACCCTAAATTTGCTGTACAACAGGTCTTTTAGACTACATAAATTGCCCCCGAGATGCTCAGCTTCGCAAATGTTTGCTACCCGCAATGTCCCGAGCTTCTCGGAGGTAACAAGACGTGCTCAACACAGTCTAATGCAAAGAATTAAAAAATCAACCAACCCGATCATCCAAGCTATTCATGAGTCCTGCCATTTATCCTCTAAGCTATGGACTTCTTGGTACGAAAATGTCTGTCCGTAGCTCCACTTAACTTCGACATTACAGTATTATTTCTGATCAATTGTATATATTTCTATCCTTAGTATATGAACTGTCATTGTATTAATAATATTTGTCATATGGACTATAGTCTGCCAATAAACCTTTTCATTTTCATTTTCATTTCATTTTCATTAAAAAAGCTATAGCATTGTTATTCGACGCTACTCCCTATAATAAATTAAACTTTGACCCCTTCAAATTTCACAGCTAATTTTAACAGAGATCTTAAACTTTTATTGAAGGATTTCCTACACTTTGTTAAGAAATTTACTGCCTTTTCTCCAAACTTACCTTATTTTTATGGCTTACCTAAGGTAGGCACCTAACATTCCTTTAAGACATATTATATCCAACTTTGGTAGCGTTAATGATGGATTGTCCAAATGGGTCTCTCAAAATCTCTTTTTTAATTGGCAATATTTCTAATATCCATATTAAAAATTCTTCAGAATTTATGGATAAAGTAAGTAATATTAGCTCAGCGGATAAGATGATGATCAGTTTCGGTGTTGTTTCTCTTTTCACTAAGGTCCCTATTGAAACAATCTTGACCTGTCTTGAGAAGTTGCTATTGGAAAACGAAATTCAAATGGTTTTTACCTATTCCTTTTTTTTTAGCATGGGCTCCCCTCTCTCTGCCACATTAGGTAATATATGTATTTATGGAGCTCTTTGAAAGAAAATTCCTTCCTGAGATCCTTGACCCTGCTCTTCTCTGGTATTGTTACGTAGATGACGATTTTGTTTTACTCCCGTTGGACTTTGATCCTATCCATATAATTAATCGATTAAATAATGTTCTCTCATTTATAATATTTATCGTTGAAATGGAACAAAATTGAAGTTTCTTTTTCGGACTAGATCACGAGATCACTAGATCTTCTAATAGTAAATCTGCCTTCACTGTGTTCAGAAACGCTACCCATTCTAATGTATACCTCTATTGGTTTTCTTCGCATAGGCTGTGTACCAAGAAAGGTATTCTTATGGGCATGTTCTTGAGAGCCCTGAGGATCTGTAGCCCCTCTTATTTGGAGTTTGAATTTTGTTACATCAAATATCCTTTAAAAAATCTGGGTTATCCTTCCAACTTTATTGAAAAATCTCTTAAATCTGCTGAAAAGAAATTTTATGACAATGCTACTACTGTTAAGAATTTCAGGGATGCTCTGGTGTTCACGTTTAACGCCCAGTCACATCCGGATGTTTTTTCCCTTCAACTCAATTTGGTTTCAGAGGTTCCCTGTTCCACTCTCAGCTCCTTGCGGAAAAATCAATTTTCTAATTGTTCCTCTAATTCTGGAGTTTATCGAATCTCATGTAGGGATTGCTCTAAGAGTTACACTGGTGAAACCAGTGATTTCAAAAGACGTTTCTATCAACATAAATACAGTTTGAACACTACAGATGATAACTCAGCCCTACACAAGCATCGCTTAGACAGAGACCATAATATGATATATACAGGGTGTCCCATAAGTCCGGCATCATAGAATTTTTTTTTATTTTTCTATTTCTACAAACCATAATTCATATGCTCGGGATGCCAATTTCCCGTCCACCATTCTGTTCAGTGACGAGGCTGTTTTTTATGGAAATGGTGAAGTAAATCGACAGAACACCCGCTACTGGTCTCAAAACAACCCTCACTGGTATACCTCTTCAAAGGAACAAGGTGCATCTCGGGTGATGGTATGGTGTGGCATTTGAAAGGATCGAATCATAGGCCCCCTCTTTTTCGATGAACATGTCACTGGAGGCACCTACCTACGTATGCTCAAGGAAGAAGCATTTCCCAGTGTCTTGAACGAAGAGGGAAATTTCCCAACATGGTTCCAGCAAGACGGCGCTCCTGCACATTACAGCACCCAAGTAAGGGAATACCTGTACCAACAATTCCCTGGTCATTGGATAGGAGGTCGAGGGCCTGTGGAATGGCCAGCTAGAAGCCCGGATCTCACGCCACTAGATTTTTATTTCTGGGGCCACTTGAAAGCGCTGGTATACGCAGAGATAATTAGGAGTGTTGAACATTTGCGGCAGCGCATTATTGGGGCATGTAAAACCATTACTCCTGACATCATTCACCGTGTGCTTGCTGACTGGGTATCACGTCTGAATTTGTGTATTGAAAACAATGGTGGACATATTGAGCACGTTCTGTAAATAAAAGCTTTTGTTTTGCCTTTTTTTTATTATTTTTCCTATGATGCCGGACTTATGGGACACCCTGTACATTAACAATGCCCAATTACTTTTAAATATTAGTAATAATGATAAAAGAAAACTTAGCAAATCCTTCATTATGAAAAGAATAGTAATAATTTCAATACAAAAATTGGAACATTTCAGCTGGTCTTCATGACCAATTTTTGTTTGACAAAACTGCCCGTTTTTTAAATATTTTACGACGTTTTGAGATGCCTGAGGCATAACGGGTTTTTAAAAAATAAATCTTTTTCACTTTTACTCCGTTTCTCTTAACATCGGGTACTTTTATTATTCATTGTTTTACACGTTTACTGTGTTTTTTTTAACAAACTTAGATATATAGTATATAGAGTATATATAATTTTTTCCTGAGCTATTTTCAAAGTTCTCTATATATAATGAAGAAAATTAATCGTATCATATGTAATATGTTAACATCTTCATTGAATTTTTAATGATTTTCTAAAAAGTTAAGTTTGACTTTTGTATCTGATTCACATCGAAATATATAAAGCATCTTTAATTGCAACGCGAAAAGCTAAATTTCTTGCAGGGATTTTTTTTAAGCCAAAAGAGAAAAGGGTTATTTATTTTTTAAGAGATATTGGATTAGAAATTAAAGACAAATTTCTGTGGATTATATACCGGTATATACATATATGCACCATAATCTACATATGGAAAATGATCGAAAAACTGGTACCAAACCTCAAACTAAACCCAATTAGCATTCAAACAACACTGGAAAATAGGAAAGGCAGAATGTGTAGTGTTCCCAAATTAAAGGCCCGACAAGGGACCTCTTCAACACTGAAGGAAAATAGTTTGGTTGTCAAGGGGCCAACACTTTTTAATCAGCTTCTAAAGGGCATCAGAAACGTTACAGAGGTCAAAGTTGAAGTCTTGAAGAGAAGAATAGATGCCTGGCTGAGGACGGTACCAGATGAGCCGGTTGTTGTTGTTGTTGTTGTTCAGCCAATCAGCCCACCCTGATCGAGCAAGCCGACGGCACGCAAGTAACCGATCGCCCTCTCCGGAGTGGACCAGAGGTTCAGCGCACTAGTGATGTGTTGTGTTCGTTGTTGTGCTAGAGCGGTACAGTCTGTCATAATGTGTTCAATTGTTTGTGGTGTGTCCTGGCACAGGTGGCAGGTGTCGTCTATGGAGTTGTCTAGTCTGTGTTTATATGTCCGTAAGTTGGGGTGATGTCCACATCGGAATCGTGCTAAGTTAACTCGATCCGATCTGCTCAGGCTGATCTCTGACCTGTTAATGGGTGTCGGCTTCGCACTAGGACCGCATTCGGACCGAGTCGTGTCAGTGCTTTGTGGGTTAGGTGTGTGTGTATGTGTTTTGTGTACTGTGTGATGTCTGTGGGGCGTGGTATGGAATGGGGTATTTGGTTATAATGTCTCTCTGGTGTTACCTTAATGGTGCGAGGTGTTGGTGCATGATTGTACATGTAGTGGCAAGGGTGTTGTGGGTTAGTTGTCGCTGCTGCCATGAATTGTGTTCCCCTCATGTCTAAATGTTCCCTAACTTTCAGTATTTTTGTTTCTGTGTGCAGGTGTTCTATTGGTGTTGTTTGAGTGCATCCTGTAATGATACGAAGTGCGTTGTTTTGTATTGTCTGTAAGGTGTTTATGTGTGTGTTTGAGATAATGGGTGCCCAGCATGGGCTAGCATAGTCCATAACTGAGCGAATATATTGTTTGTATATGAGTGATGTTGTTTCCTGCTGGTGTCCAAAGTTTGTGCCTGTTAGTACCCTAAGCGTGTTAAGTCTTGACGTACATTTGTTTTTAATGTCCTGAATGTGGTTTGCAAAAGATAATGATGTGTTGTATGTGACCCCAAGTATTTTGGTCCTGTGAGTGTGTGGAATGTTGATGTTGTTAGTGTAAGCTGTGGAATTACCTGGTGTTCTTTTGTGTTGTTTGTAAGCAAGGTGATGGTTGATTTTGTGAGCGCTACTTTGAGTCTATTGTGCGTGAGCCAGTCTTGTATACTGTTTATGTATGTTTGTAGGTTATTTGTAGCGGTGTCGATGTTGTTGTGGGTGGATGTTAGAGTGATGTCTTCTGCATATGATGATAAGGTAAGCTTGTTATCTATGGGTGTTGGAATGTCATGCATGTATAAGTTGAAGTGTTGGTGAGAGAACAGAGCCTTGAGGGACCCCGTTCGGAAAAAGCTTGTTTTTAGATGACTTGCCATTAAATGTGACATGTGAGTATCTTCCTGAAAGATAGTTGCTCAGCCGCCTTTTGGTGTTATTGTGCATGTTTGTGTTGAGTATTTTGTTTATGAGAGGGAAGTGTGGGATAGCATCAAATGCTTTACTAATGTCTATTGTTGCTAATAGTGTACGTTGAGCTGATCGTCTGGAGTTGATGCCATCCATGATGTGCTGCGTGAGGTTAGTGAGTAATGTCGTGGTTGAGTGGTGAGGTCTGAATCCATGTTGAGTAGGCGATAGTGGAATGTGTGGGTTGGTGATGGTGATTTGTAAGATTAGTCTTTCTGTTACTTTGGAAGGTGTGTATAGTAAACTAATGGGTCTATAGGAAGCTGGTTCTGTTGGATTTTTGTTTGGTTTGAGTAGTGTAATAATTTTACCTTGTTTCCATATGTCAGGAATAATACATTGTTGGTATGAATATGTGCTGATATTTGTGAGAGCTAATATTCCTTGTGGGCCCAAGTGTTTAAGGTGTAAGTTAGATATGTTGTCTGGTCCAGTAGCCTTCGAATTCTTAATGTTTTTGATGATCTTGGTGGTCTGGTCTGTATTGAAGGGTGTAATGGTCGTGTCGAGTCTGTAGGTTTTCTTGTGTCCGGCTGTTTGTCTGTCTGCGTGTTTCTGGTTGTTGTCTCTGTTTAAGTGACTTATCTTTGCGTAGTGATTAACTAGAATGTTAGCTTGTTGTGTGTATGTTGGGATATTATTTTGGCTGCGACAGATAGCAGCGTGTGAGGTGTGAATGCCGCTGTTATAGTGGGTAATGCTGTTTATAGTCTTGTATAGCCTAGATGTGTCTGTGGAGTGGTTTAGTTTTGTTATGAATTCCCTGAATGTTTCTGTTTGTTTTTCTTTGAGTTTGTTGTTTATTTCTGTGTTGAGCTGTTGTATCTGCTGTTTTATGGCTTCTGTGTGTGGTGTTTGTGTGTTATATTTGAGGTTGTTACGTTGCCTTATGAGGTGGGCTATTTCTCTACTGTAATTTGGGTTGTATTTCCTAATGTTGCCATTGGGTATGTATTTGTTTGCATTATTGATGATCTGATTAAATGTCTTGAGTGTTGTATTGATGTTTATGATGGGTGTGATGTTTAATGTGGTGAATTGTTCCTCAGTCTGTATTGTGAACTGTTCCCAATCAGCTTTCTTGTAATTTCTGGAAGTGTGGCTAAGGCTGTTGGGGCAGAGTGTAGAATGTGTTGTAATGATGATGGGCAGGTGGTCTGATGACAGTTGTTTTTCTGTTCTCCATTGTGTATGTGTTGCTAGTGAGGGGGAACAGAACGTTATGTCTGGGGAGGAGTTTGAGTATCCTGCTTGATGTGGTATGTGTGTATGTTCTTCTGTATTGTTAAGAATGAAGAGGCTGTTTAGTTGTGTGGCTATGTTGGCGCCTCTGGTGTTGTTTTGGTTGTGCAGGTACCAACTAGTGTCTTTGGCGTTGAAGTCTCCTCCTAAGATGACATTAGTGAGAGAGGCCAGATTGTGTAACTGTGGATTGTAATTGGCTGGCACCTGAGGTGAACTATCTGGTGGGATGTAAATGTTGATTAGTGTGGTGTTGTGTTTTGCGCGTATTTTAATGTTAACTGCCTGTATTTCTATCGTGTTATCTGCTTGGATTGTGTTTGTAATGTTTTGGGTAGCATCAGTGTAGCTAATGCTTTTACGTATGTAAGTGATGAGTCCACACCCGTTACCCCCAGTACGATCTTGACGGATCGCCGTGAAGTCAGGGATGGTGGGTGTTTTGTGCGTGCGTTTTAGTTTTGTTTCTTGTATAAGTGCTATGTGAATGTTTTGTTTGTGTACGAATTCCCTAAGCTGCATGATTTTGTTTGTGAGGCCATCTACGTTGTGCTGTAATATGTTAATATTATACTTCTGTATGTGTCTCATGGTGCTATTGTGTCTATGTCTTTGTGTATGGTGACATGTGTGAGTTGTAGTGGGTCCTGGATTAGTCTTAATGTCGCCAGAGAGTAAGAGTAGTTCGGTTGTACCGGTTGAGCCGGTTGTACCTGGCTATGTGCGGTGGAGAGCGCAAGAAAACAACTCGCTCCTCCACCAAGTCAGGCCTAGAGGCGGGGCCACCAGCTTGACCTTCGTGTCAAGAGAGACCCACAAACGGAACAACAACAAGGTTAACGAGGTATATATATATATATACACACACATACATATATATATATATATATATATATATATATATATGTATATATATACTATATTAGTCCAGGCAATCTAGAGCAAAAATAGCTTCAACCTGGGCAAAATTGCTTCAGAAGCTTTCTAAACTGTTTCCAGCTCAGGAACCATTGCAGAATAACATATCCAAAATCCGACAAAATAGGACCCCGGGAACACCCCCAAAAATGAAATTCAAAATGGCGGACTGGCAGTTTCCTACGAAATACAATAAATTTTAATTTCGCTTTGTAGAGAGAGTTATGACGTTTTTCTTGATTAGTAAAATGTTTTAAAACACATTTTCGTTTCTAAATTAACCTATATGACACTAAAAATTGTATTAGGCGGCTAGTATTAAACTATGACGTCACGTAATGTAAATAAAATATACTGTATGGAGTGTATGTGAGAATGGACATTGCTACATCTTTATAAACTTATATTATATACAACTCTTTAATTCCTACTACCCACTATCAAATCTGCGTATTTGTGCTTGTCATTTTCTTTAAAACTGTTATTATGTACTCCTTTTAAATACTGCAACACAGTTTATTAATTTGTGTTTTCTGTTTCAGACTGACTCGGTGTACGGCTGACTCGGTGTGCGTCCGCCTTCAAGATTGCAGACCCCTGAAGAATTGTGCGTGATTTGTAAGGAGAAATTGGACAGCGGACAGGAAGTGGTTCACATCTCGCAAAAAGGAGCAGATGGTATAAATGCATCCAGCCGCAGCCGTGGAAGCGATGTTGTTGCAACAGCTGGAATAAGTGTTCACGTTGTATGTAGGAAAAGGTTTACGGATAAAAAGACCATTGAAATAAAGAAGCGACAGACCGCAGCCGAGGCAATACCAAGGAAAAGTGCTCGTTTTCATGAATACGCATTTTCCAGTGCTACTCACTGTTTGTTTTGTGATACCTTTGTGGACTTTTTTTCCAAACACAAACCAAAATCAGAGCATGTCAAATAAGAACTACAGAGTTCTCCGAAACCATAAAAAGGTGCTGTGAAAGCCGCTGCGATGAATGGTCGTTTAATGTAAAAGGCCGTCTGGAGTATTATCTTCGTGATCTTCCTGCTGCAGATTGTGTCTACCATCACACCTGCAGCGTAAATTTTCGAAGGGGAAAAAACATTCCTCGCGCATACTCCTCCGACGATCATGATTCGAAGAAAGGGAGACCAACTAATGAAGAGCAACACCAAGCATTCCTTCAGACCTGTGCTTACCTGGAAGAGAATGATGATGAACAACTGTTGATTGGAGACCTAATTTCCAAAATGGAGGAATATCTTCAAGGAAGTCAGAGCTCTGTTACGGAGACAAGATCATAATATCAGGTGAAAGTGGGAAGGCAGATGTAGTAACACTACGAGAGACAGCTAATGAAATTCTTATAGATTATCACAAAAAGTCGAAAGAATGTGATATAGATATAGAGCTACAGAAGATTTACCTAGTAGAAGCTGCTGCAAAAATAATCAGAAGTGATATCAAGTCTGTCGACTCGTCTAGAAAAGATGTGTATCCATCTCCAAATGACATCACTGCAGAAAGTGCTCTTGATTACATTCCCAACAGTCTGAAATTGCTATTATCAAAAGCATTTGCGGGGCAGGATGCTTCAAGAAAAATAGGTGCAATTGGGCAGAGCATTATGCAAGCAACCCGTCCTAGAGGATTACTGTGTCCACTACAGATCGGTTTGTCGGTTCAGCTACACCACAACTTTAGGTCAAGGTACCTTATTGACGTTCTCCATCAGCTGGGTTACTGTTCGTCGTATGCAGAAGTAACAAGATTCGAAAGAAACGCGGCGCTGGCAAGTGGGTCTGGCTCTTTTACTGTTGATGAAAACACTGCAGTCCTTCTAGCAGCAGATAACGTCGATCATGATGGTTCTAGGAAATTTCGCCGCAAACATTTTCGCCGTAGGAAAATTCGCCGTAAACATTTTCGCCGTAAACATTTTCGCCGTAAGACAAATTCGCCGTAAGGACATTTCGCCGTAAAATTTTTTAAAAATAATCAATGGATGATAAAGGGTATCATATAAGCATTAAAAAGGCAAGTCTTTATTCAATGGTAAAAGTCAGTGATAAAACTTCTTAAAAATAAACTCTCTTCCTTCATCAAATTGGTTATGAGTTTCTAGATACTTGGATGCATGTTAGTAATAGAGCTTTGTATTGCATTGTGGAAGCCTTCTATACTGTTGTTCGTTCTCGGCATATTATTATGAGTTCTTTCGACAACATTCCACAATTCTATAAGAAATGTTGGCTCCATTCTTCGCCTTCGCGCGCCTCGGCCTCGTTCTCCTCCTATATAGTGAGTTTCAAAGCAAGATAAGGAATTTATTTAAGAAATTTATTTAACCAAACTATCACGACTTAACCTAACCAATCGTCAATGCCGTACAGTATAAAGAATCTTAATTGTGGTAGACTGCTCGAAGCTAGGTAGACCGCACACTTAACCAGCACCGGCTATTATAAGGGTTCAGTTAAACTTTTTTTTAATTTTAATTTTATTTTATTTACGGCGAAATGTCCTTACGGCGAATTTGTCTTATTATAAGGGTTCAGTTAAACTTTTTTTTTAATTTTTATTTTATTTTATTTACGGCGAAATATCCTTACGGCGAATTTGTCTTACGGCGAAAATGTTTACGGCGAAAATGTTTACGGCGAATTTTCCTACGGCGAAAATGTTTACGGCGAATTTTCCGGTCACGGATCATGATGTCTGCACTTTGGATGGGAAGAATACCTTTCATGGAATGGGTATGATTGCCGCAATAACTCCGAAGATCAAGATCCACCCTTCTATTCACAGGCGTAATGTTGGTGACAATGACATTAAGAAGATTGCAACCGTTGACATTAGGGAATATAGACACGCGAGAAGCATGTTGAGGGACATCTCATTCCGCGAACTTCCAGTACCCACTGCCACCATAAGTCGACTTAGTCTTCTCTGGCAGATATCTTCAGCAGAAAGATCAGGTCCAAGTTGGTCCGGAACAATGCAGGCAATTCACGGTGGATCAAGTGTCTCACATCCAGGTGTGGCGTCGATCACGTTCCTTCCCATCATAGATATGTCGCCAACTGACATGACCTGCATATTTTCGACATTACTATATTTGAGCAAGATAGCACGCGATCAAAAAGTCCCATGCATTATTACCTTTGATCAGCCTTTGTTCTGGAAAGCTTCCCAAATCATCAATGAACAGAGAGACCTGCAGGACATTGTTTTAATGCTGGGATCATTTCACACTCTGATGAATCTTTTGGGAGCAGTCGGTACTCTTATGAATGGTTCAGGATTGTCTGAAGTACTTCAAGAAATATACGGACCAAATGCCGTGCAACACATGATGTCTGGAAAAGCTGTTTCAAGAGCGATACGTGGTCATATGATAGTAGATGCAGCTCTTAGTACCTTACTAGTCGCAGACGTTTTCCCTCGTAATGAAGATGGAACTCCTCATGACCTCCATAAGGAAGCTTGTGACCTGCTCGACGATGTTATGACCGCCAAACAATCAGTTGAGGATGTGGAATCTTCGAATGCATTGTCTCAGATTGCTACCACTTTGGATGCGAAGAAAACTGACCTACAATCTACTTCGCAAACAAGTCAACTCTGGTTGGAATATCAGCGAATGATCAACATTGCACGTTCCTTGATAACAGCAGACAGAACCGGCTCGTGGGATTTGCACTTGCAAGCTATGCTGGAGACCATCCCCATAATTGCAGCAGCCGGACATCACAATTACCTGAAATCGATATACCTGTACCTGCAGAAAATGTTAAGTTTGCCTTCTGAAAATCCAGCCGTTAACAAAATGTTCCAGGAAGGTAAGTTTGTGGTAAGAAGAAGCGACAGATTATGGGCCGGACTCGGCACAGACCTGGTGATAGAACAAGTACTAATGCGTTCCCTGAAAAGCAGAGGCGGACTGACACGCGGAAGTGGATTTACAGACATCCAAAGGACAACGTGGCTCTTTTCTATGCCTCTGTGTTCCACTTATAACTTAGCAATGCAGGAATACACCAGAGTTTGTTGGAAAGTAGTGAACAGCACAAGGAAATGAGGGGAAGTAGACAAATCAGGGACAGTAATGACATGAAGAAAGTACTTGAACGTCTGGAATCCTTATCCCCATTCCATTCTACCTCGGGTCTCTGCAACATTGTAACAGGGCTAACTGCTGATCCTGGAGTTAACGTTCATCAATTGCATTCAATCGGTACGAACATTGTCGTAAAAATGATTGGGAAACAAGCCTTTACATATTTTGCCAAAAGATCTGACAAAGTGAAAACACTAGGATCTGTTTCTGCCGTTGTGATCACTGATGCTTCAGATATAGAAGTAGATCCTGCACTACTGTTTCAGAGAATGATGACTGTTGCCACTGGCGGAGACATGAATCTTGAAGATGTCATGTGTTACGAACTGTGTGCATATCCTCCTGCATTGTTCGAATCACGAAGTATCTTGAGGAAACCCGATAAGTCTCAGCTAGCTCATGCAATAATCAAATACACTGACACTTTACGCATGGAAGAAGTTCAAGAAATTCAGTGCACAGACCAGTACGTATTGGATGGTGGATCTCTACTACATCGTGTTTCCTGGCGTCAAGATGAAACATATGACAGCATCGCCAACTCATATGCCGATTTCACTCTGAAAACATATGGAAAAGCAATCATTGTTTTTGATGGCTACAGCAGCTCTCCTACGATCAAGGACATGACCCACAGAAGACGCAGCACCAAGACAAGCAGAAATGTGAATCTCAGTCCAAGCATGAAGTTTGTTGGCCAGAAGGAACACTTCTTGGCTAATGAAAACAACAAGCAAGCATTTATTTCCCTCGTAGGTGAGATGTTGAAGAAGCACGGGTGTACTGTTCACAACGCAGATGGGGATGCTGATGTGGACATCGTTCGTGCAGCAGTTTCCTCATCAGAAAATGCAACTACAACAGTAATAGGGGAAGACACCGACTTGCTGATTCTCCTTCTGTACCATGCCAAGGACAGTGGTTTCAAGTTGTACTATCGCAGCGATATAAGACGGGGACCATCTCCTAATCCTGTGTATGATATTCTCAGCAGTCAATCATTGTTAGGCAATGACATCTGCAAGTATCTCCTGTTTGTGCATGCTTTCACGGGCTGTGATAGCACATCCAAAATTTTTTCGATCGGTAAAGCCAAAGCATTCGACACACTGATGAAGGTGGCTGAACTCCGTTCAGTTGCAAATACATTCTGTTCTGATTGCTGCCAACACTCTGACATTGAAGCCGCTGGAAGAAAGGCAATGCTTCTGTTGTATGGCTGCAAAACACTTGAATCCACTAACGCACTACGTCATCGAATGTTAATTGAAAAGGTAGCTACAGCTAAATCTTTTGTTACACCCGAACGTTTGCCACCTACCGATGCGTCCACAAAGTACCACAGCTTTCGCACATACTTTCAAATACTAATCTGGAAGTCTACAGAAGAGAAGATCGATGCAGAACAGTGGGGTTGGTATGTAAAGAATAATTCCTACTACCCTACAGCCTGCGACAAGCCACCAGCTCCAAATTATCTACTCAACATGATCCGCTGCTCCTGCAAGACGAAATGTGCTACTTCAAGATGTGGATGCAAGCGTAATGGAATGCCCTGTTCAGCCGCTTGTGGCGAGTGCCAAATCAGTGGTTGCGATAACAACCCAAGTACCGTTAATCTATCCGATGATAGTGATGAAGAGGATTAATTTCTGTATGTTTGTGACCAGGTATCACTACTTCTGTAATGAACATAACTTGAAACTGGGAAAAAAATAATTGTTGTATTATTGATTATAAAAATCTGTAAAAAGCTATATAACATTATATTTGCGTAATAACTGGTTGTGTTGTATATTGTTGAATTATTTAAAACATTACAACTGAAAGAAAAAGCATCAAATGTATCTCTATAAATAAAAGCGTAAATTATATATATTTTTTTTTCGTAGGAAACATCCAGTCCGCCATTTTGAATTTCATTTTTGGGGGTGTTCCCGGGGTCCAAATTTTGTCGGATTTTGGATATGTTATTCGGCAATGGTTCCTGAGCTGGAAACAGTTTAGAAAGCTTCTGAAGCAATTTTGCCCAGGTCTAACTACAAATTGCCTGGACTATATATATATATATATATTAGGGTTGTTCTTATTTTGCGACTTTTTAATTGTTATGACTGCGCCCCGGATATTGAGCGAATAGCCATAAAAACAAATCATGTGAAGTTTGAGAGCAATCTGATAATTTTTTAAATCTCCCCTGGACATTTTTGTATTCTCTCCCCGCCCCCTGTGAACTCGTAAACTTTTGGGTTGCTTCTTCGATTGCTCCGCCTCCTAATGCGTTCGGTTTTAGTAAATAATATTATCATATGTAGTAACTCAGTTGTTGCCATCCTAGCGTCCAAGTCTGTTGTGCAGATATTTTAGTTTCGTCTTGCCTTATAGGCCCAGAAGCCAAGCCTCCAAGGTATTGATTTCTCAAATAAATTGTGGAAAAGTAAACTTGTAGATGACAATGTTAGCTTGCTAGCGAGGGAATCATATTTTAATTTTATATCATTTCATTTTAATTCATTATTTAAATCTCTATCATTAATTTATATTAATCGTTATATTTCATGTTATAAGGTGTCTATTTTTCTAATAAGTTTTAACATTTTTCCCTTTACACACTTGAAATCATGTCGTCGACTGCAACTGTTAAGCGTACGACGCGGAAGTCAACCAAGGTGTTTCTGGTAGGCCACCCATCTGCCACCCATCTGAGTCCCTGACCGGCTCAAAGCTGCCGTCGAAAGGAGAGGTCCTGCGCCGCTTCTTCCATGTGCACATCATCGGCAAACAGACAATACGGAAGGCGGCTGATATCGTCATCAACGAAGTCCGCGATTTTTGGGAAATTGCCCGGATTCCGACCTCCGTTCATCATCGTTGCGCCCAGAAGCTCATCAAGTTGCACGAGGAGTGGAAGAACCTGATGCGCAAGAAAACGCAGGCGACCACACCGTTCCTCGTGAACAAGCGAAACGTCTGGACGCGCGGTCTCAACAATCTATTTTTCATCGCCCACGGGAACGCGCTGAAGATGCTCGTCATTCAGGAGGACAAGGCGTTTCTCCTGGCCCAGCGCGAGTACGGTCGGTGTGGGGCGATGCTCGGCGTCGACCGCCTCCTCGCCGAGCGTGAGGCGCGACATGAGCATTGCATCCTAGAAGATCGCGCGCATCAGGAGAAGGAGGCAGAACAGAAGCGCGCTGAGGTGGTGACCAAACTCAAACTGGACTCCAGCTCCAGCGAGGGCGGCCCACGGCGCCGTCGACAAAGTAACGACGCCCACGCCCAGCCGTCGACATCCAGCGCCGCCAGCCCGCGCCGCCAAAACGCCGCGGGCGACAGCAGGTCATCACACCGAAGGTGGCCGCCGCGCTCGACCGCGCGCACATCACAGACAACAAAGCGGTCCACGTCGTGGCGGCGATTGCTGAGAGTCTTGGGCACAATGTTGCAGAACTTACCGTCAACCGGTTGTCGTTCTACCACTCGCGCATCGAGCACCGCAAGGAAGCCGCCGCCCTCATCAAGCGGGCATTTGCGCCCGACACCCCGCTCATCGTACACTGGGACGGGAAGCTGGTGGCCGACGTGAAGGGAGGCGCGGACAACTTCGAGCGGCTGCCCGTCCTTGTCTCCGGCGAAGGAGTCGCCAAGCTCCTCGCTGTCCTAAAGCTCGCCACCGGCACTGGTCAAGCAATGGCGGACGCTGTCGTCGAGGCGCTGGAGGACTGGGCATTGCAAACCGCGTCGCCGGCCTGAGCTTCGATACGACGGCGTCCAATACCGGCGCGCGCGCGGGCGCCTGCGTGCTCATCGAACAGAAGCTGGGCAAGGATCTGCTCAACTTTGCCTGCCGCCACCACATGCTCGAACTCGTCGCCGCCAAGGCGTTCAGCGAGTGTTTCCGCGCCTCTTCCGGTCCCAACGTCCAGCTCTTCAAGCTATTCAAGGAACGGTGGGATTCCATGAACACCGAGCGCCACCTGGTCATCGACGACGAGGAAGCCACGGCGGCCCTCATGGACACGCGCGACGACCTCATCGCCAGCTACCATTTCCACCTCTCCCAACAGCAGCCGTGCGATGACTACCGCGAGCTGTTGGAGCTGTCCATTATCGTCATCGGCGGCGTGCCCATGCGCGGCATCCGGTTCATGCGCCTAGGCGCCCTCCACCGCGCGGGCGCGCAAGATGTTCCTGTTCCGAGAACAGTTGGTCCTCATCGCGCGGGAGCGGACCGGTCTCAGGCCATTCATCAACTTCGCCCTTTCCCTCTACGTTCCGGCCTGGTTCGTTTCACCGAACCCGCCGCCGCTGCCCCGGCGAACGACCTTGCCTTCCTCCAGGACCTCGTCGGCTACGAGGACAAGGCGCTCGCCAAGGTTCTGGCCGACGGCTTCGCGCGCCGGCACCTGTGGTATCTGAGCGAGCCACTCGTGTCGCTCGCCTTTTTCGACGACAACGTATCTGCGGAGATCAAGAGGATGATGGTGAAGGCGCTCGAGGAGCAGGATTGCTCGGACAGCCCCCCGAAGCGCATCGTCGTCGAGCCGAAGCCGGCTGTGGTGAACGGCAAGACCCTCGCGGATTTCGTCACCCAGTCATCGAGGCTCTTGTTCCACGTGCTAGGCATCGACGGCGCCTTCCTGTCCTCCAACCCAGCGGAGTGGCACAGTGACTCAAGGTATGCCGCCGCCACGCGGAGGGTGGCGAGTCTCCGCGTCACTAACGACTTCGCCGAGCGCGGCGTCGCTATGATGCAGGACTATAACCTCGCACTGACAAAGGACGAAGACCAGCGTCAGTTCCAACTCCAGGTCGTCGAGGCCCACCGCCAGCGCTACCCTGACGCCCGGAAGTCCACCGTGACTTCTGCAAACTAGGCAACAATGAGTGGGAGATGGACGCCCATGAGACCCCCCCCCCCCATTAGAGGGGGACCTAGTATACAATTCAACTACAAAGTACTGACATGCCAAAGATATCAGTTTCATCCAACGGCATTCCGCAACGACGATTTTCAAAAAACGTAAAACACTATCATTTGATTCACCCCGGGAGAATACAAAAGTACCCGGGGGTAGTAAAAATTATGCGATTGCTCTCAAACTTTACAAAATTAGTTTTTATAGCTATTCGCACAATATCTGAGGGTGCATTCATAAAAATCGCAAAGTTAGCTGAAATGTGTTTTGGCCCGTAAATTTGAACTTTCTGCGCTTCACATAACCAGATTTTTCCAGTTTGAACCTCCCCTCCTTGTATAAAAACTCTTTTAAACGCCCTTGTATAAAACCGATGGTTAACGCAGTTTCGAAAATGGCGTCTGGCACTGATGTGCGTCGTAAACAGAGAGCTGTTATCGAGTTCTTAACCGCAGAGAAGGAAACAGTTGGAAATATTCACAAACGTCATGTCACGGCGCGTCACGTATAAGGAGCTATCACTGGACCTAGGAATTAGTGAAGGAAGTGTGAATACGATAATTCAGCAACTGGGATACTCAAAAGTGTGTTCACGGTTTGTTCCTCGCCAAATGACTGAAGATCACAAAGCCCAAAGAAAAAAATTGCTTCTGAGTCGGTAGCTCGAAGTGAGACAGAAGGGGATGACTTCCTTTCACAAATTGTGACTGGAGATGAGACATGGATACACTACTTTGAACCTGAAACAAAACGCCAATCCATGGAGTGGCATCACGCAGACTCCAAACGCAAGAAAAAGTTCAAAATAGCTCCCTCTGCACGAAAGGTTATTGCCACCATCTTCTGGGACATGAAAGGGGTGATTCTTGTGGACATTATGAAGAAAGGACAAACAATCAACTCAGAGGCATATATTTCTACCTTACATAGACTCCAGAGACGTATAAAGCGAGGTCGACCGGAGAGAAAACTGGAAGACGTCCTTTTCTTGCACGATAACGCAAGACCACACAACAGTTTGCAAACAAGAGAGGCCATCACAAAACTGCGCTTGACTGTGTTACTCCACCCTCCATACAGCCCGGATCTGGCACCTTCAGTCCTACATTTGTTTGGGACAATGAAGGATGCTATTCGTGGAAGAAAGTTTGAGAGTGACGATGAGGTTGTTGAGGAGGATAAGAGGTGGCTCGAGCGGAACCGAGCGGACTTTTACCAGCAAGGAATAAAGGCTCTTGTTTCGTGGTGAAGGAAAGCCGTAGAAAAGGATGGAGACTATGTGGAAAAATAAAAAATTGTTAGAAAGGTATGTAACTACTTGTGTACAAAATTTCTGGAACTTACAAGGAAACTTGGAAAGAAATAAAAGATGGGGCAAAATATATTGAGTGGCCCTTGAATACACACACACACACACACACACACACACACACACAATATACTTACTTACTTACTTTGTGTTACTTTGTGCGAGTTCGAACGACGGTTCAGGATGGACCTGCGGTCGACCCCTCTGCAGCATCGCGCCTCATTTGCGGGATTTGGTGAACGAGGGAATTGCTCTCTGATCTCCTCCTGTCCTCGTAGCCAGCCACGCATGGCTGGTCAGGGACTTTGCACAGGAATCTCTCCAGCTGGTTCTTTAAGTTAGTTAGGTCGGTGTGCTAGAGATTCCTTACTTCTCTCGATAGGGCATTGAAAAGCATTGGGCCTCGTATTCTGAGGGTATTTTCCATCCTTGGTTTCATGGCCCCTTGTCCCACCGCAGCTGGGACTAGTCAAAATCTGCCTCTTCTCTCATTCCAGTTTGTTTCTATTTCATTTCTAAAGTTAGGAACAAAGCCCTCAAGTATTTCCCATATGTATATTATTGTGTACCGCTCGCGCCTTCTTTCGAGAGAGGAGAGTTTCAGGGATTGTAGTCGAGACCAGTAGTCTTCACCGTCCATTTCTTGTATCTTGGACGTAAAAATCCTTTGCATAGCTTCAATTTTCGCAATGTCTCGTTTTCTGTATGTGCTTGTGAGTACTGAGTAATACTCAATTACTGGTAGGACTAGACTCTTCCATAATTTGAGCATCATGTTTGCTTTTCTGCTGCGGAAGCTCCTCCAGATGATTCCCATTATTTTTCTAGCCGTTGTAATTTTGATGTTGGAGTGCTCTCTGAATTCTGTATCCGACGACATTATTACTCCAAGATCCATGACTTGTAGATTTGTTGTTATCTGTTTGTCTTGCAGAGTTTTGTACCTTTTATTCTGCAGCTCCTTGTTATTACCATATCTTAGAAGTTGGAATTTTTCTTCGTTGAACTTCATATTGTTGTCTTCTGCCCACTGGAATAATGTTTCAATGTCGTTTTGTAATTTTCTTATGTCACTTTTGTTCAATATTTCCTTACATATCTTTGTGTCATCTGCGAAACATGATACAATACTGTTCTTAATATCTGCATCAATATCTGCAATCATTATTATGAACAGCAAGGGAGCTAATAATGTCCCTTGTGGGACACAGCTCACGACTTCCGAAGCTTCGGATTTAACTCCCTTTATCTCCCTTTTGCGCCAAGAAATTAAATATCCATCTTCCTAGCTTTCCAGTAATTCCTGTATTCTTAAGTTTGTTTGCTATGATTCCATGGTTACATTTATCGAAGGCTTTAGCAAAGTCCGTATATATATGTTTTGTCCTCGACACAATGTTTCCAATATTTTCTCCTGGTTGTCCAGTAGCTGGGATAGGTATGATCTTCCAACCCTGAAGCCATGTTGATTTGGGTTGTATAAGTTTTTTCTTGTAGGTAGTAGGTAGTTTTGCCTCTACTTGTACGTTCAAAGCACTTAATAAGTTGTGAGGTGAGGGCCACTGGCCGATAATTCTTGGGCATTGCTCTGTTACCACCTTTAAATAGAAGGGCAATGTTCGCGTTCTTTAAGGGGAGAGGAATTTGTCCTGTGTCGAGTGATTTCCTCCATAGTAAGTATAACGGTTTGGCAATACTCTCTTTACATTTCTTCAGGAACGCGGCACTCCATGTGTCTGGTCCTAGCGCTGAATTGTCTCTCATCTGTGATAAAGCCTTAATTACATCTCCTTCCGTGAATTCGAAGTCCATTAATAAGTTTGTGCCGGAATTTGTTCTTGGTTGATTTGTATCTATGTCGAAAAATTCGTCTGCGTTTACCATTTCCATCTCGGACTTAGGGGTGCTAAACACAGAGTTAAATTGTTCCCTAAGCAGTCCGCTTATTTTTTTCGGGTCATTTGTGTATTCGGCCTCCCCGTCTATCAACGAACCAATACTCTCCTTACACTGCATTTTCCTTTTCGCAAACGTGTAGAAGTATTTTAGGTTATTTTTTTATGTTTTCTGCTACTTTGTTGTCCTCCTCGTTTGTCTTATGTATGAATGTTTGCTTTAGGTCCATTTCTATTTCGCCAAGTTTCCTCTCTAGTTTGAGTCTCTGCATCAGTTCTGCATCTGTGGAGATGTTTGACGGTTTGTCTTCGTTGCTTGAATAGTGTCCTGATTTTCCTCTCGAGCTTGCTACGTTTTCTTTTCTGTCTCTCTAGAATATATTTCAGTATTATAGGTTTGGTTTCAGTCTCTATTATACATAGTATTTCTTGTGGAATTTTCTCGTACAGTAACAATTCCCAATTTACTTCCTTTAGATCTTTATTTACGTTTTCCCAATTTACTTTCTTTGAATTTATGTTTAAGCCTTCAAATATTCCTTCTGACTCTCTAGGATACGTTTTCGGATCTCTGGGTGCTAACGTCAATTGTATATCGATGAGGTTATGGTCGGAGAACTTTGTGTGCATTACTTTTTTATTTATTATTATCTCGTTGTTATTTGTTAAGATTAAATCCAAAACGTTGTTTTTTCTTGTGGCTTCACAGATTTCCTTGGTAAGGGGTTAATGTTTCATAATATCTAATAGCATTGTTTCTTGGGTTCTATCATCTTTTGTAATGTTGCCATGAAACTTCTCGACATATATAAGTTCGTCATTTTTCTTCGATGTTATGAATGGGAAATTAAAATCTCCGCAAATTAGAATATTTGTTGCTGGAGTTTCAAGTAATTTTAATATGTTTTCTATTTCATTCGTAGCAAATTGGAATTCACTTTTTGTGGTGTTTGGTGGTCTGTAGACGTTCATAATGGTTAGGTTCAGTTCTTTTACTACTAATATAATAACTTCGACTGTGCTGTTTGATTTGTTTACCTTCACTTCACATGTGCATATGTTTTTCACGTAAATGCAACACCCTCCCCCTCGTCCAGTCATTCTATCTGCTCTGTGTATGTTGTAGTCGAGAAATGCTATTTCAGTATCCTCGATGCAGTTTTCACAGCCTTTTTCGCATTTATGTAAGTGTGTTTCCGTTAGGCATATGATATGTATGCTGGTTTCCGTAGCTAAATTCTGTAAGTATTGTAATTTGCAGCCTGTATGATCCGTGTCGAGCCCTTGAATATTTGTGTATAAAACATTTATCGGGTTTCTAATTTCCGTGTTGGGTTTTCCTATATACTGGTCGTTTCCAAGTCGATGTCTGTTCCTGTTTGGTGTTATATATATATTTAGATATTCAGTCATGAGGACCGCCAGAAACTGGCACAGCGCCCTAAGGCCAAACTAGCTCTTAGTTTCCCACTTTATTGGTTTCACCGTATCCATTTTAATTAAGTGCGGTTGTTACACTTTAAAAGAAATTATATTTGTATCGTGTCTTGCATTCTACAGGGTGTTCTAAAATTCCCGTCACCCCCTACAAAATGTACATATTGTAATACCAATTTTATTTTTGTATGATTACTTGAATTTATATGTGATTCATTGACATTTTTTCTTTTCCAGATATTAGAGTTGTGTGAACAATGGCAGACCAGTCCACTTACCCTCTGGAGGAAAGGATAGTGATGAGCACATGGGCTCATGAAAGGTCACATACTGGCAAAACGATGCATGATATCCAGAATGATTTCAAACAAGATTCAATAAGGCTGCACCACCAAACAAGACAGTATTACGCTGGGAGAAAAAGCTGTTTGAAACTAGCTCCATCAAGGACAGACCACGGTCGGGAAGACCAACAACGAGAGCAGAACAATGTGAAGGTGTGATTGCATCGGTGGCTCGTTCACCGAAAAAATCACTTTGGAAACGATCACAAGAACTTGCAATCCCCATGTCCACAATGAGAGATCACATGGCAAAAGATCTCGGCATGAAACCATACCGCCCGTCATTTGTTAATGAATTAAGTGATGCAGACATGCAGAAATGATATGAAGCCTGTGAACGGTTTTTGACCATTTTTCCAACAATTCCTGCACGTGGAACAGTGATTTTTTTCTGACGAGTGTTCAATTTACCGTAGCGCCAAAATGAGAAATGTTTACTTCTGGAGCAAGGAAATCCACACTTCTTTGAGGAACTGGAACACCATCCACCGCACGTGATGATATGGGGTGCAGTGTCTGCCAGGAACTTATTCGGTCCATATTTTTTTGAGGGTCCTGTCAACCAAATTGTCTACCTCAACATGTTACGGGACTGGTTTGTGCCTGAGTTCGAACGTTTAGGGCTGCTTGGTTGGGTGTGGTTTCAATAAAACGGGGCTCCGGCTCATTTTCCCATTAATGTGAGGGAATTCCTGAACGAAGTGTTCAGAGACAAATGGATCGGCCGTGGCTCGCAACGTTTACCCGTCCCTCTTGAGTGGTCGCCCCGAAGTCGAGATCTCTCTTCATGTGACAATGGGGTTTCGTCAAACAGAACGTATCCCGGGTGCGTTACCGCACAACAGAGGAACTGAAACACTCTGTTCGAGATGCATTTGGTGCAATCACTCCAGCAATGCTGCGTCGATTCTCACACCCACATGGATGCGCATAATCCTTTGTTACGAAAATGATAGTTCACATACAGATATTCTTGATTAGTAACTGTACTTACTCTAATTAAAGTAATTGTCGTTAGTGACTTGTTTCTTAAATTACACCTACTAATATAAATACTGTGTAACTAATCATACAAAAATAAAACTGGTCTTACAATACAGGGTGTTTCAGGAGGAAAGGTCAATACTTCGGGAGGTGATAGTATCGGTCATTGTGAGAAAAGAAGTTCATATGAACATGTGGCTAATTCTGAATGGTTACGGAGATAGAGCTGTTTGAATCTGATGCGCGCACAGCTCTTCCTCCCCCTTCCCTCCCCCATAACCTTGAACCATATAAGCTGTAATGTAAGCATGTAACATAAGCCACTCAACAGCTGACTGTTGTGAGTGACATTGTTTGGTGTTTGAAGCAGTGTTAAGAATGCCACACACCTTCACACATGCCGAATATGCAGATATGGTGTATGTCTACGGTTTTTGCAATGGAAGTGCAACAGCTGCTGTTGCAGAATACCGTCGATGGTTTCCGAACCACAGAATTCAGGATCGAAGAGTGTTTACCAGGGTTTTCAACACATTGCGTGAGATTGGTACACTTCCCACCGTTCATGTTTCATCTGAACGTGAGGGTCAACAAGATGTGGATGAAGTGGAAAACATTCTTCAGTTGGTAGAGCGTAGTCCTACTATTAGCTCACGAAGAATTTCTACACGTCTCGGTGTGCCACACACAAGAGTATGGCGAACATTACGTGAGGAAGGCTTGCATCCATATCATGTACAGCGTGTACAACACCTTCAACCAGGAGACGCTGCCATGCGACTGGAATTTTGTCATTGGGTAAATGCTAATCGCCGATTGCTTCGATTAATACTGTTCACCGATGAAGCTACTTTCACCCGTGACGGTATCAACAACACTTGTAACTCTCATCGGTGGTCAGACGAAAATCCAAATGCCACTGTGGAAACAAATTTTCAACATCGCTTCTCTGCCAATGTATGGTGCGGTATCATCGATGATCAGCTGATTGGCCCTGTTACTTTAGAGAATCGTCTTACAGGACAAAGTTACCTAGAATTTCTGCAAAATGAATTGCCAGGACTATTGGAGGATGTTCCTTTGGCTACACGCGCTGGTATGCACTTTCAGCGTGACGGAGCTCCTCCACATTCTACCCGTCTGGTGATGCAATACCTAAATCAAACTTTCCCTGGTCGATGGATCGGCCGCGGTGGTCCCATTCAATGGCCACCAAGGTCTCCAGACCTCTCTCCGTTAGATTATTGTTTGTGGGGGTGGATGAAAAGTCAAGTTTACAAAAGAAAGGTGGATACACGAGACGAATTGCTCGCGCGCATTTTGGATGTTGCTGCCCGCATAAAGGAACGTCAAGATCAACTCAGACGAACAACACGCGATCTTCGCACACGAGTTGCAAAGTGCATTGAGGTTGACGGTGGGATTTTCGAAAACGTATTGTAAACTGTAACAAATTTGTCATTTCTGTATCTGATACCATTCAAAATGCCAATGTTTAAACATTAAATGTTAGAAACAGTAATTGGTTTCTCTTTCTTGATTACCATTAACAATGCTTTTGTATTTGTAGATTCAAACAGCTCTATCTCCGTAACCATTCAGAATTAGACACATGTTCATATGAACTTTTTTTCTCACAATGACCGATACTATCACCTCCCGAAGTACTGACCTTTCCTCCTGAAACACCCTGTATGTACATTTTGTAGGGGGTGACCAGATTTTTCGAACACCCTATATAATCTGAATTACATTATTACATTCTGAACAAGAAATACAGTCAGCTTTGATTTTTTGTTTGGTTTTCCTTAAATGCGCTCATGACCTTAATAATACCTTTAATTAATTTATACACCTTTATGAGGAGTATTGAGTATTTGTGATGTCATTATGATAAAAAGATATGTCTGTGTGCTAGTTTTGAAAAAAAATAAAAATATAGCAAAAACCATATTAAATAGTGAAACGTTAATGCATAGCGACATCCCAAAATATTAGAATATGTTGTCAGATTTATTGAGTACTGTCAATATATTAAACTTTTGTCAAAGACTTTTTAATTCTCATCAAAGATGTATACACAATTACACATCTTTCTAAACCAACTCTGAACGCTAATTCCAAATCTGTTTTCGGTTTTCCTCTAGCTGGCAGTGGTTCTTAACCTGGGGGGCGCGCCCCCCTAGAAACAGAAATTTCTCTAATTGTATTTGTTATTCTCTTAACGAGAGCATGGGCTAATATTGAGAAGTTATTGAGAATGTTATTTTGATTGAAGGGGGGCGTGGAGGGAAGGACCAATTCCTAGAGGGGGCATGGTAGTAAAAAGGTTAAGAACCACTGTCTGAGTCTAGCACATCCAGTTATCGAAATACAATTTATCGTAAAAGTACAACTTTATTCATAAAAAGAAATGTACACCAACCGAAAAACGTTGCGAGTACGATATGACTGGTGTTAATTTCAGCACAATTTATCGTAAAAGTACAACTTTATTCATAAAAAGAAATGTATACCAACCTAAAAAAGTTGCGAGAACGATTTTCTTTTGTAAACCTTGTCCGGATCGCCGACATCTTGGTAGCGATTTTCCATTGACTGGATGTCTTGATGGAAGCGTTTCCCCTGTTCGTCACTCACCGCGCCAAGGTTTTTGGGAAAGAAATCTAGATGCGAATATAAAAAATGTATTTTCAAGGACATGCGACAGCCCATTTTTTGATATGCATCGAGCAGTTTCTGAACTCTATCTTTATATGCGGGAGACTTGTGGTTACCCAAGAAGTTTCCACAAATCCATTTGAAAGCCTGCCATGCCTTTAGTTCTAAGGCACTGAGGCTTTCTTCAAAGCCTTCATCCTGCAGAACCTCCCTGATTTGGGGCCCCACAAAGATTCCCTCCTTCAATTTCGAGTCACTGATGTTTGCAAATTTCTCAACAAGGTATCGAAACTCTCTCGAATTCGCCTTACCTATCGCTTTCACAAAATTTTTCATTAAGCAGAGCTTAATGTGGAGAGGTGGCAGGAAAATCTTCTTTGGATCAACTGAAGGAACACACTGGACACTGCCCGTTCCTGGCTCGTATGTACTTCTGTAATGCCAGTCACGTCTGATGTAATGATCCGCGGTAGCACGGCTGTCCCATAGGCATAGGAAACAACAGTATTTCGTGAACCCTCCTTGCATGCCCATTAACATACGAATGACTTTGAGATCACCACAGATATTCCATTGATGAGTACTGTATTGGATTGCTTCGACTAGTATATTCATGTTATCGTACGTTTCCTTTAGATGATCGGAGTGGGCAATCGGGATGGACGGCTTTAAGTTCCCGTTATGCAGGAGAACCGCTTTCAATCTTCGCTGTGAGGAATCAATGAAGAGGCGCAACTCATCAAGTTCTCGAAAAGTCTACTGATATCATGGCAATAGCAGAGCGGATCGTCTACTGTAAAGAATGTCGCCAAATCATGGTTTCGTTTTCGATAGTGACACACTCGGACGTTCTATTCAAGTAATTGTTTCTGCTTGAGTCTCGAGGAGAGAAGTTCTGATTTCTCTTTGGAGAGGGCTAGGTCTCTAATGAGGCCATCCAATTCGTTTTGGATAAGCCTCTCCGGCTCCGATTGCTTTTCGTCAGGTGTGTAGTCAAGATCGGCCGAAGGTCCCGCAGCTCTGCCAACCGCACCTTCGTCGGATTCCCTTTCGTCTTCTAAAGAATCGAGTCCATGCTGTGGAGGTACCGGAATCGGCATCGTATCATCGTGAGAGATCGGTCCGATCGCGGAGGTTACGTTCGGATAAACGATGTTATGCTTGTTCTTCACGGAGAATCCAGTTATGTTAACACTGCAAATGTAACAAACGCCATGATGGTCTCTCTGCTCCCTCTATATCATGGGTATAGCTAACGGCATCAACTTTTTCCTTTGGTTCAACCAGTTACGTAATCCATTCGAACAAGTGGTACAGATAACATGTGGCGCCCACGCTTTATCTTGGTCGTCTAATGGACAGCCGAAGTATAACCGGTAAGTTTTCCGAAGATCCATCTTGATTGTACGGCGTTGTGATTTAGTCGCGAACGAGCCACACAATTAACAGAAATTGTCGGGGTGATTTTTACACTTTCGAGGCATGATGATCGATGAGTGGGTTCATATAAATCACCTAAAAAAGTAAAAATGTGTAAGTGGGCGACACGAAACAAAACACAACACACAACTAGACATGTGACTGTTACGCCAAAGAATAAAAGGGTGTACATGTGCAACGTTTGAAAATTTGTGGCCAGCAACTGCTCTCACCTAAAATACCACAAGACAACCTGCGGAAAGCTTAAGTTGAAACAACAAAATGCCATACATCAGGGTAGAGAAACGGTAAAGCAAAAACCTACACCTAAGCTGCAACGACAAAATACTCCGCTACATGTATAAAGGACGCATATTATATATTGTATATAGAGTATTATATATTATATTATATATATATTTATATGCATATTATATATATTATAATATAGTATGTGTGTGTGTTTCTACCTCGTGGTATGTGGGTGTGTTTCTACCTCGTGGTGTACGGACGTTTTGTTTCCGCTCTGTGTAATATCGAAATAACTAGTGTCTATAAGTTCAGCGGTAAATTCTATCTTATACCAATGTGTGTATTAAATCCAGTGAATTCGCGATAATAATTTAGTAAGTGAAAGCCGGTGGCATATAGCTTGCACAAAGAAAAAAACATCAATTGAAACATAAATTGAAAACACTTTGAACGGAAAAACAGCCCGAGATTTGTACATTAGGCCTATAGAGGGGAAAAAGGCCAGACACAATTTGGAAGAGCTATAAAACGAAGGTCGAGTTATCTAGAGAAATTTGAGAATCGAGAAGAAAAGAGAAAAATAAATGAAAGAATGGCAAAATACGAAGAAATGTATAAATTGCGATAAATCCAGAAAACTGAATACAGCTAGCTTATGTTTAATGGAATGCGCTGCTCATCAACTCTATTTTTGCGAAAATGAAGCTGACCAGACCTCGGGCTTAAAATGCATTCTGTGCAATACCTTTAAATTACGAATGCATGAACTTAGAAAAGACAGGCAAATGATAAATAGAATAAATAACAAAATCATAGGCCTTTATGGTTTCTTGTGCGTCAAGTGCATGGAAAACAATAGGAAATTAGTACAAAGGGGAATACAAAATGTTGAAATAGAAGAATCAAGTACAGCAGTTTTACCGACAGAAAAGCAGGAAACAACAGAAAACGCCGGCACAACCGAAAACGAAAATGAGATGGACAACACACTACAGGGAGGGGCGAAAGCAGCCTCAGATAAAGAAATACCCACGACAATAGAGAGAGATACGAAATACACGCCGAAGGAAAACCCCCACTGAGTAGGGAAGAAATGGTGGAGGAGCAGGAGAAGGAAATTGAATCGCATAAGACTCAGAGGGAATTTAAACGACGGGCCATATGCAGATATTATAAAACAGGTTCGTGCAAATATGGCCCAAACTGCATATACAATCACCCCCCCCCCCTCCAAAATGCTTCTATATGATGAGGAATGGAAAATGCAGGTACGGACCAAACTGCAACTTTTCTCACCCTCGTATGTGCAAACAGTCAATTACGGAGAAAAAAAATGCCTGAACATAGAGTGCCCATATTTTCACATAAAGGGTATGCAAAGAAGAGAACGGAAAAAAACAGATCATATTCGACATAGAAGTAATAACAAGAGTAATGAAACATATTTTTTAGAAGAAATGAGGATAATAAAAGCACAGCTTGCCTTTCTAACAAGGAAAGACAGAACGCCGCATATATATGCACCACAACATTACGCACATCACCCTTCTATTCAACACCACCCACCAATAATACAACAACCACAGTGATATCACGGGCCGCAACCCCAATACTCCCAAATGCAGCGGCCCAACCAATAACACCAAACAGGAACCGACATCGACCAGGAAACGACCATCATTTAGGAAACTCGAACACGAAGATTAGAAACCCGGTAAATGTATTATACACAAATATACAAGGCCTCTATATGGACGATGCAGACTACAAATTACAATACTTGCAAAATTTAGCTACGGAAACCAGCATACATATCATATGCCTAACGGAAACACACTTACATAAGTGCGAAAAAGGCTGTGAAAACTGCAATCGAGAATACTGAAATAACATTGCTGGACTACAACATATACAGAGCAGATAGAGTGGCTAGACGAGGGGGAGGGTGTTGTATCTACGTGAAAAACACATACACATGTGAAGTGAAGGTAAACAAATCAAACAGCACAGTCGAAGTTATTATATTAGAAGTAAAAGAACTGAACCTAACCATTATGGACGTCTACAGACCACCAAACACCACAAAAAGTGAATTCCAATTTACCACTAATGAACTACAAAACATGTTACAATTACTTGAAACTTTAGCAACAAATATTCTAATTTGCGGAGATTTTAATTTCCCATTCATAACATGGAAAAAAAATGAAGTCATATATGTTGAGAAGGTTCATGGCAACATTACAAAAGATGCTAGAACCCAAGGAATAATACTATTAGATATGATGGAACATTACGCCCTTACTCAGGAAATCTGTGAAGAAACTAGGAAAGAGAACGTTTTGGATTTAATTTTGAAAAATAACAATGAGATAATAATAAATAAAAAGGTAAAGCACACAAATTTCTCCGACCATAACCTAATCGATATATTATACAATTGAAGTTAGCACCCAGAGGTCCGAAAACGCATCCCAGAGAGGCAGAAGGAATATTTGAAGGCTTAAACATAAATTCAAAGAAAGTAAATTTGGAAAACGTAAATAAAGATTTAAAGGAAGTAAATTGGGAATTACTACTTCACGAGAAGACTCCAGAACAAATACTAGGTATACTAGGAGTCTGAAATCAAACCTATATTACTGAAGCATGTTCCAGAGAGACAATAGAGAAAACGTAGCAAGCTCGAGAGAAAAATCAGGACATTATTTAGACAACGGAAGCAAACCGTGAAACATCTCCACAGATGCAAAACTGATGCAAGGAGACTCAAACTAGAGGGGAAACTAGGCGAAATAGAAATGGACCTAAAGCAAACATTCATACATAAGACAAACGGGGAGGACAACAAGGTAGCAGAAAAAATTTTAAAAACCCAAAATACTTCTATACGTTTGCGAAAAGGAAAATGCAGTGCAAAGAGAGTATTGGTCCGTTCATAGACGGGGAGGCCAAACACACAAATAACCCCCAAAAATGAGCGAACTGCTTAACGAACAATTTAACTCTGTGTTTAGCACCCCTAAGTCCGAGATGAAAGTAGAAAACGCAGACGAATTTTTCGACATTGATACAAATCAGCCAAGGACAAATTCTGGCACAAACCTATTAATGGAATTAGAGTTTTCGGAAGGAGATGTAATTAAGGCTTTATCACAGATGCGAGAAAATTCGGCACCAGGGCCAGACACAAGGAGTGCCACATTTTGGAAGAAATGTAAAGAGAGTATTGCCAAACCGCTATACTTCCTATGGAGGAAACCACTCAACACAGGACAAATTCCACTGCCATTAAAGAACGCGAACATTGCCCCTTTATTCAAAAGTGGTAACAGGGCAATGCCCAAGAATTATCGGCCGGTAGTTCTCACCTCACACCTTATAAAGTGCTTTGAATGTACTGTATAATTAGAAGCGAAACTACCTACTACCTACAAGAAAATAACTTATACAACCCAAATCAACATGGTTTCAGGGCTGGAAGATCATGCCTATCACAGCTATTAGATCACCAGGAGAAAATATTGGAAACATTGTGTCGAGGACAAAACATAGATGTAATATATACGAACTTTGCTAAAGCCTTCGATAAATGTGACCATGGAATTATAGCATATAAACTTAAGAATACAGGAATTACTGGAAAGCTAGGAAGATGGATATTTAATTTCTTGACACAAAGAACACAAAGAGTGGTGGTAAATGGAGTTAAATCCGGTCTCGGAAGTAGGGAGCTGTGTCCCACAAGGGACAGTACTAGTTCCCTTGCTGTTCATAATAATGATTGTAGATATTGATGCAGATATCAATGACAGTATTGTATCATGTTTCGCAGTGGGCAGAAGACAACAATATGAAGTTCAGCGAAGAAAAATTCCAACTTCTAAGCTATGGTAATAACAAGGAGCTACAGAAAAAAGGGTACAAAACTCTGCAAGCCAAACAGATAACGCCAAATCCACAAGTCAGGGATCTTGGAGTAATAATGTCGTCGGATGCAGAATTCAGAGAGCACTATAACATCAAAATTACAATGGCTAGAAAAATAATGGGAATCATCTGGAGGAGCTTCCGCAGCAGAAAAGCAAACATCATGCTCAAATTATGGAAGAGTCTAGTCCTACCAGTAATTGAGTATTGCTCAGTACTTACAAACCTATACAGAAAACGAGACATTGCGAACATTGAAGCTATACAAAAGACTTTTACGTCTAAGATAGAGGAAACGGAAGGTGAAGACTACTGGTCTCGACTACAATCACTGAAATTCTACTCTCTCGAAAGAAGGCGCGAGCGGTACAGAATAATATACATATGGAAAATACTTCAGGGCTCTGTTCCTAACTTTAGAAATGAAATAGAAACAAACTGGAATGAGAGAAGAGGCAGATTTTGTACAGTCCCAGCTGCGGTGGGACAAGGGGCCATGAAAACAAGGATGGAAAATACCCTCAGAATACGAGGCCCAAAGCTTTTCAATGTCCTGCCAAAAGAAGTGAGGAATCTCCAGCACACCGACCTGAATAACTTCAAGAACCAGCTGGAGAGATTCCTGTGCAAAGACCCTGACCAGCTATGCATGGCTGGCTACGAAGGCAGGAGGAGATCAGACAGCAATTCCTCCCTTCACCAGATCCCGCAAATGAGGCTGGATGCTGCAGAGGGGTCGACCGTAGCTCGATCCTGAACCGTCGTTCGAACTCACCTAACGTATGCATCTAAAGTAAGTAAGTATATTGTATTATGTATATATATATTATAGTTATTATATATATTATCATCGGTCTCATCTCGAAAACTAGACGTGCCAGCAGAAAACCGAAAACAGATTTGGAATCAGCGTCCCAACAGCTATCTAGCCCACCCATGATTATATCTGATGAAAAATACTTGTTGGCCAGTGGTATTTAGTTCGTTCACCATTAACACTGATTACGGCCTCCAACAGACATGGCATCGTGTCGACAAACCTCTTGCATTCTTCTGTAGTTATCAATTGTCAGGTCGTCATCAAACACCTCTTCAGTTCACTAAGTGCTCCTGATTTACGTTTTTAGACCTTCTGCTTAGCAATATTCCAAAGATTTTCTATCGGATTAAGATCGGGAGAATTAGCTGGCCATGGTCGTACCTCGATTTCATGAGCATGAAACCACGTAGCTGTTGCACGAATCGCGTGAACTGGAGCCAAGTCATGCTGAAAAATAAATGGTTCGTCTCCATACAGCTGTTCTATAGACTCCATCATGAAGTATTCCAAGATTTCTTGATAAACGTGACTATTGACAGTTCTATTTTCAAATGCAAGTGACCCCACACCATTTGCTTTCATGCAACCCTACACTAACACACTCGCCGCATTTATGAAATGGGATTTCGGTCACGAAAACTGAAAATTAATCCGATGTTAAATGTGAAGCAAAGGATGACTATCCTGGACGACTATCCTGGTTGCATGAACCGCAAATGAATAGTAGAAAGTGCTTTTTTTAAACAAATGAAAATTTTGAGTGTCATTTGGTGACAGGGTTCAGTTAGTTTGGTGAAGAAAGTCTGAAATGTCTCTTGAAAGCTGTCTGAAGCGATCAGTCAAATTTACGGCGAGTGTGTTAGGGTAGAGGTAGCGGTATCGTCTAGTTAGAAGTAGGAAAAGTTATTGCTTTGAGTATAAAATGGTGAAAGAACGGTTTAATATACAATATTTATAGTTATTAAATATTGAAAGATTGAAAAAGTATAGGTATATTCATATAAGTATATGCAGAATAAAAACCCCACTCTGTTATCTTTCTGAAGAAGAAACCCCAATAATAAAATATACATCCATTATAAAATAATGGGCAAATAAAATGGGCAAATCCATCCATTGTAAAATAATGGGCAAATAAAATGGCCAAATTATAGAATACAAGGCACGATACAAATATAGTTCTTTTTTGAGTGCAGCAACCGCACTTAGTTAAAATGGATAGTGAAACCAATAACGTGGAAAGTAAAAACTAGTGGAACTCGAAATCACACGACGTGGGTTCAGTAGTAATTGTGCATTTAAGGAGGGTAATTCGGCCTGGGTAGTGAGGGTGCAAAAATGCAAACAGACTTGGATCGATTTGAGAATTTCTTCCCTTTAAATTCTTAAGTCGATCCAAAAATGTCTGCATTTTGCCTTTCAACACTATAAATAAATTGTAGTAAATGACTAATAACTGATAAAGACAGACAAGTAGTTAATATTTAACGTGACTTAATCGGGCATGGATGGTTGCTCCACGTTTTGAAGGCATCGAATCTACCAGAGCCCAGTAAAGCCTAAAACTCAACGTCTAAATTAAATAAAATAAATAGTCCAATTTCACAATTATTTATTTTGTTAAAATTATTGTAATGACAAAATTTGTGAAATTGTAAAATGTATTTATTTTACAAATATTTATTCATTCGTAATCTTTCTGTATGTAAACTATTTTATATTCGGATGATTTATTTCGTCTGTCTGAACCACGACTCAGAAGTATGTATGTAATGGTAATGTTTGTATGTATGTTTACACATTGCCAAAAAAGGACTTTTGTTTCATATAATTATAAAATAGCGTAACAGAGGGAAACAAAAAGGAAAAATAGAAAGGAATCCTTTGGTTCAAAACAGGTCTTGGAGAAAGTGGGGTTCATAATGGAGGGAAGACGTAGGGGGGGGGGGTTGAAATTTGACTTCGGGATTTGGAAAGCAGAGAATGTTTGTTTCTTTCATATACAGATAACTCACCACTCGTCGCACATCCGCTTCTTCGCATTAACCTCCTCTATATATAACCTGCGAATCATCGTACATCACTTCGGCTTCATGGCATTATTGCACTCACAGTTTCCCTCCTTTTTGAGATTTTCGATGCCCATCGCGCGTCTGGAATACGATAACGATGAACCAAACCACGTTTTACTAAGCTTGCATTACATACAATCTCGTTCACAATTACGTACACCTTAATTAATATACATGTCAAGTTTTAAGGTAAGTACAGCTTACAGTATTTTTTATTATAATGGACCTCCGCACCATCACACTTTACGCTCGTCGTACACCTCCACGATTCGCGAGTTGTAATATGAAGAATCCTACGCGCGCTTCAAATATTCTAAGTCTCCTAAAACTTTGTTATTCCCATTTCGGCGTTGAAACTGGAGGAATTCCAAAATAGGAATTTCAAATGAAGTTAATTCTAAATACATTTGTTTTTCTTTTGCTTTCTAGTATTTTTATTCATTTTTATCATAACTGGCGGTATTTAGGTTACTGAAAATGAAATCAGGCTAAAAGATGCTTAAAAATAACTCTATTTCGATTGTATAAAAATATTTTTAAAACTTATAAAACATTAAAATTATTAAGAACGGCGTTTTGATTGTGGTTATTGTCCATCATCAGCTCAATAAAAGTATAAAAAGATAGAGCATTAAGAGAATGATTAACATACTCGAAGGCTTGAATCAACCTAATTGCCTTAAATTACAATCTCAGTCGTGACTTTGCCATCAGTCTACTTTGTATCTGTCATGATTAGAACAAAATCTGCAAAATAGTTCAGTGTCTGTAAATACAAATACTCTCATAGCGAGAGTGGGCGGAACTTACTATCACGTGATTATCAGCTGGATAGTGGTGCCTACAGAATATTAAAGAAAATTAAAAAAATAAAAATTTTATGGTAAGCTCAAATAATTATATTGTAATTGCTTGCTTTGAGCTTTCGAGTATTTTAACTTTCTTTTGACTTTCTATCAATGTTGTTCGTCTTTTAATTGTTTAGTTATCTGATGATGGTCAACAATTGATCGAAACGTCGTTTTTAATAATTTTAATTTTCCTTCGGTAGTTTTAAATTTTTGTTATTGAAAATATAGGGGGTCAATCCCAGAATAGGCACCTGATGTACCTCAATCCCAGATGAAGCACCTGCGTTCAACCTCAATCCCAGAATAGGCACCTTGCAAGGAATTAAATAAAAAAACCTGATGATTACAAAATTTATTGTTTAGGTTAGGTTAGGTTAGGTTAGGTTAGAGTTGATTTTTTCAAATATTGATAAAAACAATTAAATTATATCTCTAAAAACTGTTTATATTTTTTTCTCCTCAATCCCAGATTAAGCACCTGTGTTTTGCCTCAATCCCAGATTAAGCACCTAAAAATGATTTCAGGTGCCTATTCTGGGATTGATCCAATATAGGTATCTGGTCTGGATGTTGTTTTAATCCAAATGGTTAAATGTTAATTCACTGTTAGTTTCTACATATTAGCTTTTGATTCTGAGGGTAGGACTTATTGGTTGGTATTAACTGCAGAACTACAGCCTGAAAAAACCCTAAGATTCACTCTAGGCCAGTGGTTCTTAACCGGGGGGGCGCGCCCCCCTAGAAACAGGAATTTCTCTAATTGTATTTGTTATTCTCTTAACGAGAGCATGGGCTAATATTGAGAAGTTATTGAGAATGTTATTTTGATTGAAGGGGGGCGTGGAGGGAAGGACCAATTCCTAGAGGGGGCATGGTAGTAAAAAGGTTAAGAACCACTGCTCTAGGCTATCCCGAGAAAAGGATGGTAAAGTGGCTCGGAATAGAAATAAATGAAGTGTAAATGGGTGCGAGTGAAGTTTCAAAAACAGTTTTCTGGAATCGGGAGTTCTCATTTCACAAAATCCTTTCCTTATTGTAGCTAAAAATGGAAACTAAGATGAAATGAAAGATTATGCATCATTTTCTCCGTATTTGAAAATGAAAACATTCGCAAACCATTGAGCATTGATTAACCGTTTAGTGCTCAATGTCACTTTACTAATTTTGTTCTGGCCAGACGATTTTGTTCAGTCTCCGAAAGACCTCCAGCGCTAAAAGGTTAATATGCTATAACCTCTCTAATTCTTTACTTATTGTTAAAATATTACTTTGAAATCAATCACGACATACAACTTACAAGATATTCTTAACACTTTACGTTTACGATTCAGGCTTCAGCATATTAAAATACATTTATACCCAAATTTTTTATACAAGACTTTAGTATAATTGTATTATATAGTGTGTCCAAAAAGTCCAAATCTATTTCTTGTTCACTCTTTACAAGAAATTGGGACTTTGGGACACCCTGTATAATGCAGTTATACTAAAGTCTTGTGTAGGAAGATTTGCTGTGTATAAATGTATTTTAATATATAGGAGTGTAAAAGTAAAATGAAAAGAATCCTCTGCTATCCGGCATCATTCAGAGACCCATGACCACCCGTGTCCCCAGGACTCTTTTACGATTCTGTCGTCTGCTTTTAATTGTCTTGATCTCAAAATTTTAGAATCCCTTTTTATCAAGAAGCTAAATCCAGAATTAAACGATAGCCTTTCCTCGATAAAATTACTTGCTTCCTAATCAACCAACTAACACCTTTTCAATACAACGCAGTAACTTAGATTCTTTCTCCTTTCCTCTTTTCTCTCCAGTTGTTACTTGCAACTTTTACCATTCAAGTTTGTCCTTTTTTTAATTTTTTTTTTTTAATTTTTAAAATTTTAAAAAAATTTTAATTTTATTTTTTTGTTTTATTTTTAATGGTTTTACTTTTATTGTTTTATTCTTTTACTATTCCAGATAATTTTTGTTATTAAGCTATTTTTTAACTATATATTTGCTTACTGTATGAGGTTTTATTTTGTATAGTGAATTTTCCGACATTTGTATTTACTTTAGTTATACTTTTGATTGTCTTTAGATGCTTTCATGTAGTCACTGAAGATGGCCCCTGAGTGGACCGAAACGTTTGGCCGATAAATGTTGAGAGTCGTATCTCTTGTCTTTATATCTTTATATTCCTATTGAGGATAAGGTTCCCGAAGAACACTTCTATCGTAACTATATATATATATATATATATCTTTCTTTCTGACCTTTCAGGTATTCCGTGTGATGGTTCTTCATTTCACAGAGGTCAGGCTTGTTGTCCCTTCCCTTGAGTTGGCGTGGTGAAGTTGATAGTTGGTTTCTTGCACTCTTCATTTCGCATACCCAGGTACCCCCGGCTCATCTGGTATTGTTCTGAAGCAGGCGTTTAGTTTCCTTTTGAAGATATCCACCACTACACCAGTCGTGTTCCGTATTTCCTCTATCAGCTAGTTGAACAGTCTTGGCTCTCTCACAACAATGCATTTTCCTTCAGGGTTGAAGATGTTTCCCGTCTAGCCTTTAGTTTAGGAATACGACACATTCTTCCTTTCGTACTTTTCCCTGCTATTTGAATGTTATACAGTTCAAAGTAAAATTAAGGATTAGCTCCTTCATTATTTTCCAAAGTGTAAATGGTGTACCTCTCTCTTCTTTCAAGCGAATATAAATTTAATTCATGTAACCTTTCCCGGTAATTTAGTTCTTTGCATCCACTGAATCTTGGCTCTAAAGCTTCTCTAAATCCCTTCTAGTTGACTAATGTCTTCTTTTTAATATCGTAATTAAGAGTGAGTAATACTTCAGCTTGGGTATGATCAGTGATTTCAACAGAGGAATCATTATATTCCTGTCCCTTCTTTTAAAGGTTCTCAGCATCTGTCCAATTATTCTTTTCGCTTTGTTTACTGCTTTCTTATTTTGCTTTTAAAATTTCGCGTCATCAGTTATTATAACTCCTATAATCGTTTGCTTTAGGGTTTCTCTGAATTTTCTGTCCATTTTGGGAATAGTATTCTATGGATTTTAGGTTCTCCCTTCTTCTGTACCTTAATAATTGAAATTTCTGTGTTAAATTTCATATTATTGCCTTCAGACTAATTGTAGATTTGTCTATATCCTTGGGTTTCTTATTTTTTTTACTAATTTTTTTCATCAGCAAAGGACGTTACTGTGCTGTCATCGGTAACTTCAGCTTCGATATCAGTTAGCATGATTATGAATAATAATGGAGCTAATACTGCTTCGTGTGGTAGTGAGCTACGGACCTTTTGACACTGAAGATGTCCCTTGATCTATAACGACTTACCTCCGCGCACTGAGGAAATTATATATCCATTTTCCTACTTTTCCTGTTATTCCCATATATTTCAGTTTATGTGCTATGATTCAATGGTCACACTTATCGAGCGCCTTGGCAAGGTTTGTATGTATATATCACATCATAGTTTTCATTGTTTTTGAGTGCATCAGTAGTGTTTCATTTGCTGTGATAGGCATGATATCCCTGACCGGAATCCATATTGGTTATCATTTAATTTTTTCCGAGTTTCCAAAACGTCAGTTTTTTCTCTAACTATTCTTTCAAATATTTTGGTGAGATAAGATGTCAACGACACTGGCCTATAGTTTTTAGTGTCGGATCGATTTCCTCCTTTATATATTAGAACTATGTTTTCTCTCTTCAGGATGCTCAGTATTTCGCCCGTGTCTAGTGATCGTCTCCATCTCCAGTATTGGGGCCTAGCGATTTCATTCTTGCAGTTTTTGATCAATGTGGCATTCTATTTGTCCGCGCCTGGTGCCGAGGGTGCTTTTAGTTTCCCTGTAGCATGTATGATAGATATATTCGTATATAACAAAAATTTTCCAACCACCGTAAAATAAACAGAGTTAAAAACCCGCAAAATAAAAGAAATGATTAAAAATCTAATTATTCGGCCTTATACGTTGTTTCATTCAGCATCGTAATGAAGTAAATTATTATACTGTAGAGTTTTTGTCGATGACACTGAAATTTTAGCAAAAGTTCGCAATTTGGAAGAAAGGAAAATTGTAGAATCATTTTTATGGTTGTTTACATATCGAAACTGTCCCACTTTAGAAAACTTCAACAAGATGACCATCATCGGCGCTACAGTGCATATTCGACGCTCCAACTCAATTAGAGCATCAGCAAAATGCTCTTGTAGAATGGATCTACAGATCTACAGAAGCTAAGGCTAACAAAGACCCTAAGATCCACTCTAAGGTTAGCCCGAGAGAAAGAAAAGAGTAGGGGGTTAAGAGAAGAAAATAAGGGGTTAAGTAAGTAGCAACACCTATCACTCATGGGTTAACATTCATTCAGAAAAAGAGAAAAAAGACTCACCATCATCATCCGCCGGCCACTGCCGACAAATCAGAAAAATAGTCGGAGAGAATAGGAAAGGGGTGAAAGATGAAAAGAAGTAAAATAAGAACGCTTACAAACCATGCAAACACAGTCCTAATTCACAGTCATACCATGCAAACTACAGACATGAAAGTAGAGTTACAGACATGCAAGTAAAGGGAGGATAAGAAAAAAAAAAGTAGGTAAAGTTAAACAAAAAGTGGGTTAGTTTACTCTACGAAATACATCTACGTTCGTGTTAGTCTAATTTTTTTTAAAAATTTTATTGCTGGCATCACACGCTGGCATGTCACAAGCTGGCATTAATCGTCAACAGACTCATCCTCGACCACCACCCCCAGAGCTCCTGTTATTAATTGTATTTTTATTTTAAACAACATCAATATTTTTAAAATGCCTATCGAAACGGTTCTTAAACATATTAACGCTGGTAGAGTGAACGACTGACGCGGGAAGATTATTCCATTTATCAATTACTCTAAACGTAAAGAGGTTTTTAGCGATATTAGTAATGAAACGTCTGCCACGCAACTTACATCCGTTATTACGAGTATTGCTTTTATCGAAAGTGAACAATTTGTCAAAATTTACGTTATCAATGTTATTAACAATTTTGAAAACTTCAATAAGCTCCCCCCTTAATCTCCTAGTTTCGAGTGAATGCAAGTCTAACACTTTAATCCTATCTTCATATCTTCATAAGGGTTGTTGCACAATGACGGAATTAGTTTCGTGGCAAGACGCTGAACCGTTTCGACCCCAATCAATATCCTCGCGCAAATACGGGCAACAAAACTGAACAGCATATTCTAAATGAGGCCTGACTAGGGACTTGTAAAGGGACAATATAATATCCTTCGATTTAAATTCGAAATTACGCGCTATGAAGCCTAACATCCTATTAGCTTTTGCGCAAGAATCCAGGCACTGGTTCCTAACCTTTAAATCCTTAGAAACGCGTACGCCCAAATCTACTTCCTCGTCAACGCTCGCTAATTCTCTACCATCCATCGTGTACGTGTAATTATTGTTACGAGAACCTATGTGCAAAACTTTACATTTGTCTACGTTAAATTGCATCCGTCCACTCCATAATCCTATTTACATCGTCTTCGAGCCTATTTCTATCGTCCTCGTTAACAACCTTACCGCCTATTTTAGTATCGTCCGCGAATTTTGACACGTTACTAGTCAATCCTACATCTATGTCGTTAATGTAAATTACGAATAGCAATGGGCCTAACACTGAACCCTGTGGGACACCGCTACCTACATCCAACCACCCCGATTCACTACCATTAACAACGACCCTCTGTCTCCTAGCACGAAGCCATTCCTCTAACCAGTTAGCTACCTGACCGCGTATACCGTGCGGTTTAACCTTCGCAGTTAATCTTCTATGCGGAACTGTATCGAACGCTCTTTTAAAATCTAAATAAATAACGTCAGCCGCTCTATGCCTATCGTATTCGCGCACTATTTCGTTATAAAATTCTAACAAATTAGTTAAACAAGATCTATGGCGTCGAAACCCATGCTGACTACTATTAATCAAATCTCTACTTTCTAAGTGATCGATGATACGATCCCTAATTACAGATTTCAAAAGTTTACCAAAAGTAGTAGTGGATGTGATGTTGAAAAGAGGAAGAAAGACCCGAGGAACAACAGTGAGGAGAATTAGGTGGTACAAACTGAGAGAGGAGGGGAAGAAACGGGAATTTAGAGAGAGAATGTTGAGTGAAATCCATGTTGATGAACAGAATGTACAGGATTGGTGGGTACATAATGCGAATGTCATGAGAACGGCAGGTAGAGACATATTGGGGGAAACATCAGGTAAAGTGTGGGAAGATAAGGAAGGATGGTGGTGGAGTGATGAGATCCAAAGAGCACTACGAAGTAAGAGAGAAACTAAGAAGTTATGGGAAGAATCGAGGAGTGGAGAGTGTAAGGTGGTATATAAAGAAGCAAAGAAACAGGCAAAGAGAGCAGTGGCGAGAGCAAAGGCGGAGGCATATCGGCAGATGTATGAGGATTTAGAGGATCGTGAAGGACAAAAGAAGATATACAGATTGGCTAAGAGCAGAAATAGAGCGACAAAAGACTTTACACAGGTAAAACAAATTAAGGGAAGGGAGGGGGCGGTGCTGCAAAGAGATGAAGAGATAAAGGATAGATGGAAGGAATATTTTGAGGAATTATTAAATAAAGAAAACCCAAGATCTTTCTATGAGGATGGATTACCAAATGTAGCTATGACAGAACAAGTGGGGAGGATGGAAGTGAGTCGTGCTCTGAATAGGATGAAAAATAACAAAGCGACTGGCCCAGACGAGATACCAGCCGAGGCATGGAAGGCACTGGGAGATGAGGGGGTGGATCTGGTGTGGGATCTAATGCAGAAGTTGTTTGACCAGGAGGTGATTCCGGATGAGTGGCGGACCAGCATCATAGTGCCTATATTCAAAGAGAAGGGAGATGTACAAGATTGCACGAATTATAGAGGGATCAAGCTAATATCACATACAATGAAGATATGGGAGCGAATAGTGGAGAGTAGGTTGAGAGACGAAGCGGAAGTGTCAGTGGAACAGTTTGGATTTATGCCGGGAAGGAGAATGACAGATGCAGTTTTTGCATTGAAACAGTTGGCAGAGAGGTACAGAGAGGGGCAGAAGGCGTTGCACATGGTTTTTATTGACTTGGAGAAGGCATATGATAGGATACCACGGCAGGAAGTTTGGAGATGCTTAAGGGAAAAGATGGTACCGGAGAAGTATGTTAAATTGATCAAGGGGATGTACAGGGGAGTAACAACTAAGGTGAGGAGTAGCGTGGGTGTGTCAGAGAGCTTTGGGGTGGAAGTTGGTCTGCACCAAGGATCAGCTTTGAGCCCCTTCCTTTTCAATGTGGTATTCGATGTGTTGACGGACAGGATTAGAGGGGAGGCGCCGTGGTGTATGATGTATGCAGACAATGTTGTGTTGAGTGGGAAGACGGAAGAGGAGGTGGAGCAGCAGTTGGAAAATTGGAGAGAGGCGTTGGAAAGTAGGGGGATGAGAATTAGCCGAAAGAAGACCGAATATATGAGATGTGATGTGCAGCAGGACCGAGGAGGGGAAGTGACATTGAGTGGAGAGCGTGTTAAGACGGTGGAGTATTTTAAATACTTGGGGTCAACAGTGGATGCAGAGGGGGGAGCAGAGAGAGAGATAAAATGTAGAATACAGTCTGGGTGGAAGAACTGGAGAGACGTATCAGGGGTGCTCTGTGATAAGAGGGTCCCAGTGAAACTGAAAGGAAAGGTATTCAAAACAGTGGTGAGGCCGGCAATGTTGTATGGAATGGAGACTGTGCCAATGAAGAAGAGCAATGAAAGAAAAATCGATGTGGCTGAAATGAAGATGTTGAGATGGATGTGTGGAGTGACGAGGAGGGATAGGGTCAGAAATGAGCGTATAAGAGGAACAGTGAAGGTGGCGGAAGCATCTAAGAAGGTGCAGGAGGCCAGGCTGAGGTGGTATGGACACGTCAGGAGAAGAAAGGAGGAGTATGTGGGGCACAGAGTGCTGGAGTTGGAGTTGCCGGGACGGAGAAGAAGAGGAAGACCGAAGACGAGATGGAGGGACTGTGTGGTGGCGGACATCAGGGAGAAGGACTTGGAGGAGGACGTGGTATACGACAGAGGAGAGTGGAGAAGACGAACCAAAAACAGCGACCCCATGTAAAGATGGGATAATAAGCTGCGGAAGAAGAAGAAAAGTTTACCAACAAGTGACGTTAAGTTAATGGACCTATAATTGCTAGCTACTGTGCGGTCGCCTTTTTTAAAAATGGGCGTGACGTTAGCTAATTTGAAGTCTTCAGGAATAATCCCCAATTCGAGTGACTGATTAAAAATCTTCGTTAAGGGGGCTACGATAACGTCTTTCAAATCTTTCAAATGTCTGGGATAAAAAGCGTCAGGGCCTGGAGCCTTGCTAACTTTTAGCCTATCGATATAATGCGCAATCTCAAACAGTTATTTCATCCAAAATAGTCTCGCTAATAAATGGAACGACATCGTCCACGTCGGGAACATTATTTACGTCTTCTACGGTAAAAACTGTCGCAAAAAAGTTATTGAAAATACCCGCCATCGCCTGAGCGTCAGAAGCTAAAGCGCCATTAACATCCACTAGAGGGCCTATGTTATCTTTTATCGGCTTACGATTATTGACGTATTCAAAAAACTTTTTTTGATTATGTTTACTATCCGCAGCTATAAGTATCTCTAAATTACGCTTAGCATTCCTAACTGATCTTTTAACCTAACGTCTAAGCTCGATATATCTATTAAAGTTAGCTAACGTGCCATTGCGCTTATTAAGTCTATACGCTCTTTTATGCTCGTTTATGAACTCGCCTATTTCCCTAGTCCACCACTTGGGCCTTCCATGATTTCCAGCGCGCTTAGGCCTACGAGGAATAAACTCCCTTTCAATATTCATAAAACTTTCTTTAAACGCCTCCCAATGCAAAATTGTGTCATTACACATAAATAAGTTATCCCAGTCCACAACTCTCATCCTATCCGCAAAACTATCAAATTTAGCCCTACGAAAATCAGGGACTTCTAATACGTTACTATCCTTAGTGTTTTCTATCAATAACTTAAACCTAAGAATTTGATGATCACTACATCCTAAACTCTCGCCTACTTCTAAACCTTCGACTATATTTTCGCCGTTCGTCATCACCAAATCTAAAATATTGTCACCGCGCGTTGGTTCGGTAACCATCTGTCCCAAAAAATTATCTTCCATGAACTCAATCAATCTCAAACCCTCCTCATTACCAGTAAAAGTCTCGTAATTAACATTAGCGCAGTTAGTCTCCGACAATTATACTATTCCGATTGTCAATAAAGTTACCAAGAAGTGAGTAAAATCTAGTATCGGTATCGAGGGGTTGAACGGGAGGTCTATAAACAACAACAAAATTAAAACTAATACTACGCGCCCTATCTTCAACGCATATTAATTGCTGCCAGAAAATCTGTCTTAACCTCGATAGCCCTAAGGGAATTACGAATGTACAGCAAAACGCCGCCACCAAACCTATGTAACCTATCATCAGTATAGAGTTTAAAACCTGGTACATCAAGTTCCCCCAACAAGTCCCGAGTCACGATATTTAACCACGTTTCAGTGATAGCAACTATATCGTAGTTGCCGGAATAAATTATCGCCTTAAATTCATTTAATTTATTTCTAATACTACGCGCGTTCCAATAAAAGACGTTTAAGTTATTTTTTACCACGGGCCGGCGTTTTAGACTATTTTTCACGTCTGGCCCGCGTTCCCCGGAAAGAAGGCTTCGACCTATACAGCTTTCGTACGTTATCGTCAATTAACCTACCTAGCCTTGCATTACCTATTTCATTAAAATGCACCCCCATCTTTTATAAAAAGGCTAGGATCACTGAATTCGGACCACAGCTTTGCGAAAGGTACATTTTTCTGAGCACAAATCTCTTCTAATTTACCTAGAACTAAAGACCTATCTGATCTCGCCTTCAGGGACCTAATTAACCCCCTATATCTCTCCAAAAGGTCAGGCACTCTCGTATCGGGCCGATACGAGTCGTTGCCTCCTACCATCGTCACCAACATCGAGTGACGGGAGGCAACGTGAATCCTATCTACTTCGTCTCTAACTCAGTCAACCCAGGCCCCTGGGAGACAGACCCTCCTCCTCCTGGTTGGATGCCGTTTAACGAACTCTGTGTCCATATGGCGCACTAGAGTCCCCAGTTAAAATAGTTTCCCCCTCATTCACGTCCCTTTTCAAATGGGCGAAAGGGTTCGAAACCTCGATAGGGGGGGAGATTCCTATCACCTAACGTACGCGGCCTAGCTCCACCCTTAATTTCTTTAAATCACTCCCCATCTACTAATCTCGGACCAACCTTAACCCCTTCCTCAACTCTATCCAACCTTCTCGATAAGCTACCTAAACTAGAAACTAGGTTACGCACTTCACCCTTCAAATTACTAACGTCTTCAACGTTAGTATAGGTTCGGCTTTCGTCAACCGTAGCCCTACCCCTGCCCTCATCAAGCTACCCTCTGATTTTTTGATGGAGTTCTGCGAAATCCCTGGGTTTGTCACGATACACAAGTGTTTTAACATACTTCCATAGGTAAAATGTCAAGTGGTGAAGTCGGGAGGTTGAGATGGCCATGTGTCGGTTATTAGTATGTGAGCATTTAGGCCGAGGGAGTGCCAGTACCAGTGGACAGGGCGGATTAACTGTAGTTGGAGCCTGAGGCTAATTTTATTTTGGGGGTCCTTTTCTATAGATTCTTATTAACAATACATGTACATGTACAGTAGATAGTACATTTACACGAATTATATGTACGGTGCTTAGGCTAATTGAGAAACTAACTTAAAAGAACCTTAAGATGGTGTATTTTGCCGTTTGCTAAAACAAAACAGTATTAAACAAATTTTATTTTAGGGCCTATAAAACATAAAATAAAAGGGAATTTGTCAGTTTGTGTACGTGTACTCTGTCATATTTAATCAAAGAAGTTTTCAAAATCTTGAATTATATCATCGAAACTCAGTTGATTGGGGGCCCCCCCTCAAGTATGGGGGCCTGAGGCTTCAGCCTTAATTGCCTCAGTGATAATCTGCCACTGGCAGTGGGGTGGAGGGATGATATGGGAAAAAATAAATAAAAATATATAGGTGTGTGCGTGACATCATACTATGAACTTTAGCGGACACAATTTTAGGTTAAATATACACGTGTATGTATATATAATGACTAATGCCAAGGTGAGTCATCCGAGTATCCTCTGAATACATCCCCTCTTATCTCTTTCCAACATCTGTGTAAATATGAAATATGTACAGTAAAAGAAATAATAATAAATTTTTTTAACCATATATTGAGTAGGAGGGAGGGAGATAAGCTAAGGGAATAGGAAATGTAATTATACGTATTTGTGTATGTATATATATGGTGACTAATGCCAAGGGGAGTCATCCAAGTACCCTCTGAAGACATCCATTCTTATCTCTTTTTCAACGACAGGATGGGGGATGACAGGGGGAAGGGGGAAAAACTACGGGAATGGAAACATAATTATATGTGTATATATATATATACAGGGTGGGCGGAAAGTAGCTCCCTATTTTGGATTGGTAAAAAAATACGTATATTATCCATTTATTTCAGAAGAAATAATATGAAAAGGTAGGCATACATGGTAGGTTTTCTCTAAAATTCAATGTGGGCTCCAACTCTTTCCACCAGCTTCTGGAGCCGCCCAGGAATGGTGTCCACTGACTTTAGCAGGAACTCCGGCGGGATGGAGGACATGACTTCCCGAATTCGGTCCTCCAGTTCTTCCAATGTCCTCGGTTTGGTGCGGTAGACTTCTTCCTTTACCCACCCCCAAAGAAAGAAGTCGCACGGTTACCGCTGAAAAACGGCAGAATCGGTTCAGTGTAACGGTGTGTGGTATGACCTCAGATCAGGTTGTGGGCCCGTTCCTTCTGCGCAACACCATGAATGCTGAGCGGTACCTTGCTATGTTGCGAAACGAGGTCTGGCCGGTTGTCAGCACATGGGAGAACATCGACGATCTGATATTTATGCAAGATGGCGCCCCTCCGCACTTCGCTCTTGTTGTCCGTGAGTGGCTGGATGCCCACTTCCCTGGGCGTTGGATGGATCGTCGTGGTCCACATCAATGGCCAGCCAGGAGCCCCGACTTGACACCACACCGTGCGACTTCTTTCTTTGGGGGTGGTAAAGGAAGAAGTCTACCGCACCAAACCGAGGACATTGGAAGAACTGGAGGACCGAATTCGGGAAGTCATGTCCTCCATCCCGCCGGAGTTCCTGCTAAAGTCAGTGGACACCATTCCTGGGCGGCTCCAGAAGCTGGTGGAAAGAGTTGGAGCCCACATTGAATTTTAGAGAAAACCTACCATGTATGCCTACCTTTTATATTTTTTCTGAAATAAATGGATAATATACGTATTTTTTTACCAATCCAAAATAGGGAGCTACTTTCCGCCCACCCTGTATATATATATATATATATATATATATATGACTAATGCCAAGGTGAGTCATCCAAGTACCCTCTGAAGGCATTCCCTCGTATCTTTTTCGACAGTTATGTAAACATAAACCATCCTCTTGTGCATATCTCGCCATACCCTGATAAGGGACCAATACATAAATGGATTATTTACATATAAAGAAAGTAATTTCTCTCTCTCTCTCTCTCTCTCTCTCTCTCTCTCTCTCTCTCTCTCTCTCTCTCTCATGACCCATTGGCAAAACTCAGTGATCACATGATACAGAAATTATTATTCTTTTATCCTCTTCCTTGTCCCCCAAAGTCAGCTACTTCCAGTCAGTGACTCCCCCTCTCACTCACTTTTTTCATCGAGGACAATCTAACACACAGGTTAGCCTCTAGGGGGAGGCTATAGCCTCTTAGTTTTCCTGAAGCAACACCTAGGACCCGAAAACGCCCAACCTACGCGCTCCGTTGTACGCCACGAGCACCATCGTACCATCCGCGATCTATCTCAAGTACCACCCACTCGTTTGCGTAACACGTTTGATTTTGTGCGTGCAGGGGAACAAATCTTATACATCATTTTACTCCTGTTTTATATATATATATATATATATATATATATATATATATATATATATATATATATATATATATATATATATATATATGAAACACCCAGAGAATAAGCAGCCAAGACTTTTTAATAACCAATCCAGTTTGTAATCACACTGAGTTCCAAATCCTACAAATGAAGTGAAATGGAGTGAAATGCAGCAGCAGAAGGACTCAATGGTACAAGATCACGATTTTCTCTTCTACAGTATAGTTACAGAGATTCAAGGATAAATAAACCTTGAGGATAGTCACCCATACAATCACTCTCCAGACCCAAAGTCGTTTAAAATTAGTAGTCGAGAGTGAATAGTAGTCGAGGGTACAGTAGTCGAGATGGTACATTTCACTACGTGAAAAATTGGTTGAGTGCCTAGATCTTTCTTACTTTCCTCATTTGATTAAAATACTTGTCCAAAAGCTACCAACTTTAGTTTAAACTTCAGTTTCAAATATACAAGCAACATCCAAATTCTTTGAATTAAAATAATATATATATATATATATATATATATATATATATATATATATATATATATATATATATATATATATATATATGATAGAGTTGAGTGAGGGTAAGAACGAAGAAGTCAAAGAGTTACTGCATATAATTTCAACAGCTGAATAAATATAGACACCGCCCAAACTTACGTAGATAAGGAAGGTCAACATTCAATGCAGCGTGTATATATATATATATATATATATATATATATATATATATATATATATATATATTATATTATATATATATATATATACATATATATATAGGTACTTGTAGGTTATCTCCCACCCCCCCACCAATTTTGACAAAATATTTTCGTTAAAACTAACGAAAATATCACGACTTAACCTAACCAATTATCAAGGGCGTACAGTTGATATATTAGTAAATAGTAAATACTACAGTATTCCAGAAACGAACAATGTTATGATTAATAATAGATCAACTGTACGCCCTTGATAACACTGCCCAACAAAAAAAAATGTTTTTGCTGCTGATTTAATTCTAAGACCTGTTTCTGGATGATATTGATGTGCTGATTTCAAAAATCACCTTAGATTTTGTCCATCACATCAGGTTTTCGTGCAATGCAATATGCCTATTTTGGGTGATCCATGAAGGGCGCTTATCAAAATTGATGATTTTTGAGACCTGTTAACAGCTGTTTTGCTGTTAAAATTTTATCTGTGGAATACGCAAATCTGTGCATTAAATCTGAAGGTCATGTACAACATATTAAAATCTTGGGTATCTGTGATTTCCCCAGGTGTGAGCGTGACGTCATGATCTGAGAGAGATTTCCCATTGGCGGAGTGAGAGCAGCCGGTTCCGCTAGTGACGTTACTTGTAAACTTTCAGCAGTTGGGTTGCAACATGAGCATTAAAGTTCACTATCTCAACAGTCATCTGGATAAATTTCCAGAAAATTTTGGTGATGTTAGTGAAGAGCAAGGTGAAAGGTTCCACCAAGATATCAAAGTGATGGAAGAACGATACCAAGGAAGATGGGATACCCATATGATGGCTGACTACTACTGCTGGAGCCTGCAAAGAGATTGTCTTGACATCTCTCATTCTAGGAAGTCCTATAAGAGAAAATTTATCAGCACTGAAAAGTAAGAAAACAAGAAAAAGACAATGTTAAGAAAACTGGTCCCGTGCTTGCTTTAATATGGGTTCATTTTTTGCTTATTTAAACACTTTTAATCACTTTATGTGTCAATATTACCATTGTATATTAAAGTTCACCCCCTGCACAATTGTTTACTTTTCCATGCTGATTCTGAGTATGTAAAAATTTATTTTTTGAAAAGAAAAAAAATTGGGCATAACCCTGCCAAAATGCGATATCTCCAAAATATCTGTATTTGATTGCTAGAAAACCTGACGTGATAGGCAAAAACTAAGGTGATTTTTTAAATCAGCACACCAAAGTTACCTAAAAACAGGTGTTAGAATTAAATCAGCAAAATTGGTGTTGGGCAGTGTAATTGATTAGGTTAAGTCGTGATATTTTCGTTAGTTTTAACTAAAATATTCTATCAAAATTGGTGTGTGTGTGTGTGGGGGGGGGAGATAACCTACAAGTACCTATATATATATAAAATTATTACATTACGTTTAACGTTTTCCTATCCCACATGAATTCCATGTCATACAAATATGAAATGTACGAGTAAATGTGTAAGTGTTAGTGTAAATTAGCATTGCAGAAAGTGAAGTGGTTATTTAACAGATGATTATTAACCATTTTTTTTATATTTGGATTATTATTAACTAGTACCAAAGGATATCGAACCCACGACCTCATATATATATATATATATACACACACATATATATATCTGGGACTTCACAAAAAGTTATCTACCATCATGTTATCTATACAACATTGAGCTTTTACCTCATTAAGCCATCAATATACAGTAAACATTAAACAGAAGAGGACAGAGCAAGAAACCTTGCCTAACTCCGCACCATGATCCAAAGCACTCGGACAATACATTGGCCCATCTATCCGTAAAAAATGGATGGGTGTATCAAAATTTAAATATATTTAATGCAGTAGAAGCTCAAATTTCCGATCTCAATATTACGAAATTTCTGCCAGTAGTCCCAAATTCAAGATTTTTTACTACTTTCGCTTCGAACTGGATCGTTTCCAAAATGTTTTGGATTATTGAAGTTATCCATCCAAAGCTATCCAAAGAAAACAAACTTAATAGGAAGACTTATGTACCGTACTGTATTAGTTTTCTTATTTTCTGTAATTTCGTAGTTGTCTGCAAGACTACAATGTAAATGGAGAATCGTGGCAAATTCATTTGAGAAAAATGATGCTTTAATAACACTGGGCAACACGTATTTTATTGAATGATATCTGACACTTGATTCTAGGTAATTTGGGTGCGCTGAATACGAATTTCAACTCGGTTTGGCTCTATCAGGTCCTGATTCTTGTCGACAGCCTATGTGCCATTTTCCAGATTTTTCAAATTAGGACTAAAAAATTAAGTCATGTGTTAATTTTTTTTTTCAAGTTTCATGAATACAAGCAGTTCAAACTACAGTAAAATTACATTATAACGATAGAAATGACTTAAAATAAAAAAACAAACAGATATGAAGCTTTCACTGTGGCAAAAATTTTCTTTTGTAAGACTTTCTAGCGTATTTGCTTGTTGATGGCAGGTCTCTTTTCAAGCACCAGCAGTAATCAGCCATCATATGGGAATCCCAGCGGCCTTGGTACCGTTCCTCCATAATTTTGATATCTTGGTGGAATCTCTCCCCTTGTTCGTCACTTACATCACCTAAATTACTTGGAAATTGGTCAAGATGGCTATTCAAAAAATGCATTTTTGTGCTCATATTGCAACCTAACTCTTTGTAGTCCCTTAAAAGTTTTTTTACGATTTCTTCATAGTTATCTGCCCTATAATTGCCTAAAAAGTTTTCTATCAAGTCCACGAATGAGAACCAGCCATTTTTTTCGCGTTCATTCATGACATTAGGAAAATTGCTGTCTTTAATCATTGTTCTTATTTGTGGACCGTCGAAAATTCCCGCCTTGATTTTTTCATAACTTAAACTTGGAAATTTTGAAGTTATGTATTTGAAACACTCGCCGTTCGTATCTAAAGCTTTTACATATTGTTTAATGAGGCCTAGTTTTATATGCAGAGGAGGAAATATGATTTTATCTCTGCTCACTAAAGGTGGATTAATTACGTTTTTTTCTCCGACAGTAAGTGATGTTCGTGCTGACCAGATTTGTTTGAAATAATGTTCTTCCTTGGCTCTGCTGTCCCATAAGCAAAGGAAGCAGGGATATTTAGTATACCCTCCTTGTTGTCCTAGCAGAAAATTAACCATTTTTAAGTCAACACATATGATCCACTCGTGCTCCCTATATTGATAAGATTTAAAACCTTTTCTATATGTTCATACTTTTCTTTTAATTTTGTTGAGTGCCCAATCGGTATCGAGCCGTATAGATTGCCATTATGCAACAACACACACTTAAGACTTCTTTTCGAACTGTCTAAAAACAAGCGCCAATCATTTGCATCGTAAGACTCAACCCCCATCTTCTTTAACAAACCAACTATGTCGCAGCAATATACTAAACTATCCTCTGTTCTAAAATATTTAACAAGTTCTTCTTCTCTTTTTCTGTAAAATGAAATGTATGTGTTTGAAGTAAGCAAGTTTTTCTCTTTAAGTCTTGAAGCTAAAATTTCCGCAGCCTTTTTTGGCAAATTTAGATCCCTTACAAGATCATTCAACTCGGCCTGGTTAAACTTTTGCGGATCGTTTTGACTTTCAAATACGCTGGGGTCAAAATCGGTGTCTGACTCCTCAAAGTGCATAACAATATTTTCAGGAACATCTTCAACTAATTCTTGAGTTGGCAGACCCTTAAATTTTGGAATGGGGATCTCATTTGAATGTAGCACAGGTCGTATCGCGGTGTCGAAATTTGGGTACTCGATACAATGTTTATTTTTCTTAGTGAAGCCCGAAGTCTTGACAAAGCAAAGGTAGCAATCGGTCTCGTGGTTAGTAGGCTCTCGCCAAAAGCGACGAGAGACTTGTTTTTATGAATTTTATCAAAAGTTATCACCCAAACATTTAACATTTCTATGTGTTTCAACCTTATGCAATATTTGAGATTCTTATAAACATTTTCTGTAAATTTTTGTTTATGTACCTAAGTTACAATTACATTTAGGTAAGTTACAGTATACTAGTGATTAAATTACGTAGTTTTATGAAATCATAAACTTACCATCGGAACTCCAAAAGGTATTTTTGAATCCGAACCCTTCGTCCAATGTCGCAGTCTTTCAATGCATATAGTGCAGGCTTTATGTGGAGCCCACGATTTATCTTGGTCCCCCAGTTTTATGCCAAATAAGCTAAGTAAGCTCTTTTTACGAAGTCAGTTATATTTGCTCGTTGATGTGGAAGTGTAAAATTTCCACATATATAACAGAAGGAATCAGGGTTGTTTTTGCATTTGAACTTTCTAGTGCTTGATGACATATTGCTTGATTGTTCTGCCAATTTGTAAAGGTATTTAAAGCCCTTAATTCATATAAATTTAAGAAAATCTGAAATATAAACACAAAAATTAGTTTAAATAGGTACTTATTATGAAATAGGTACTTACAATCTATGAAATTAAACTAGAAACACGGATGAGTAGGTACAATATAAATTACGTCTAATTAAATCAACTATATTAAATCACGATGACAAAATTACTCACTAAATCATATGCCAATTCAAAATTATGTTAATGCCCAAACTTAATTAACTAACTCAACTGACTGACTGACTGACTGACTGATTGAATTGACTGATTAACTCTGGAAACAAGTCGCTTTTATATATTTTAGTTGTCCCTCTAGAATACTCTACAGAGAACAGGAACGCTCGAGAAAATTTTAGAATTCTATGATATTTTTAGCTTAATTTACTAATATTAAAATGGGTTAAAAATGACAAAATTAAAAATATTTTTAGGGTGTTAAATATAAAAATATACATAATACAACAATACCATAACAATAGGTACAAATACCTAGATAAAAACCTAGTTGCATAATGTGTAACTGCAAAAAGACTTAGCGAGTATTGAGAAAAAAACCTTTTTATGAATACGACGAAAGAGGAGGGGTGTTGAGCAAAATCAGGACCTGATAGAGCAAAACCGAGTAAAAATTCGTGCTCAGCGCACCCAAATTACCTAGAACTAACTGTCAAATCTAATTCAATAGACAAAAATTTGAAATTTGTTCCCCAGTGTAATATTTAACCCATTAGATGTCTGGCGACTTTTTTAGAGGAAAATTTTGTGGTTTAGCGACTTTTAGCTACTTTGGTGAATAAAACTAGCGACATACAGTAAGAATAAGTTGGCAACATTGAGTGACAGTTACAGTTTGCCACTGAGATTGGTTTTGTGCCCATGCGTTCGTGTCTTCTTCCAAAAGATTCCTCAAAAAAAGCATGAAGAGAGCCTTCAACTTCATCGACGCTCCTATTTATGACGTACCAAGAATTCCATTGCGACCTCATTCATTCAGCCAATATACGCATATATGCATTTATCCACTTTTTCTTAAGTTTAGAAGATTTCAATACTAATATATTTACATTTGAATAGATCATAATATGTATAATGTCCTATTATTCACTTTCCATGCTCATAATGCTGCGCAACGACGATCCTAATCAATCCATATGGGGAACATCTCAACTTTACGGAATATTTGATTTTACAGACAACCCTCGGTCCAGAGCAGTTCGTAAATTTGAACTTTTACTGTATATACAAAGGAACCTTCTTCTCTAACTTTAAGATAAAATACGGATCACCTGAAGATCAGGGCGTACAGACGACCTAACCGGACACTCAATTTAATTTATTATTGTATTTGCTACTGTAAAGCAAAAAACAAGAATACATGGGGACCCTGATCTCCAGGTGATCCTAAAATACTGAGTCACTTTGTATTCAAGAAACAGATGTATTTTGTTCTTGTCCTTGCAATTCATTCATTCTCTCTCTCCTGATTTTCCCTCATCAAACAATACATTTTAGGATTATTTTGCATCAAAATTCTATATAATTTTTTATACTGAGATTCAACAAATTCAGAGTTTTTCAATGTTTCCATATATCAAATTGATAGTTTAAGAGGGAGAAATATTTCAGAACACCGCTCATTCAGGGAACAATGACTGTCTAAGTCTAAGATGTCATGCGAACTCCCCTGGTTCTCCCTAAATGTGCATACCAAATTTAATGCAGATTAACATAGTCGTTTAGGCGTGTATAAATGAACATAGAACAGATATCATCATTATCATCATTATCATTCGTCAGCCAGACTCTGTACTGAACGGACGCATTTCCTGAGCTCTCTGATATTGTATCTATTTTTGCATATTGTTAAGAATTTTACTTTTGGAACGTTTTTAATTTTATATACTTGCGTTTATATTCACATTGTTATAGTTAAGTACAGGGTGTCTCAATATACATGCAACCCATGTCACTGCTAATAATTCTGCCAATATTAATGTTCTCGTTCTATTTTCTCAGATTTGAAGAGAGGAGACGATAACAACTAATAATTATCAATCAAAATGCCTTGGACAAAGGAGGAAAAAAATATTTGCGTCACTACTTATTTGGAGACGAAATCATCCAAAACTGTGCAAGCGAAATTTCGCAGGAAGTTCAACTTCAACAATTATCCCCAGAAAAGCCAAATTTATCGTTGGGCACACAATTTCAAGCCACAGGATCAGTAAACAATCTCAACAAGAAAGCAGAAACACCCAGATCTGGCAGGAAGGTAACTGCAAGATCTCCTGACAATGTGAATGCGGTGAGAGATTCTGTCGGAAGGAGTCCGAAAAAGTCAATCCGAAGACGTTGCCAAGATCTGGGTCTTTCACGTGCGTCAGTGCAAAGAATCTTGATCAAGGATCTTCAGCTGTACCCATACAGGATCCAGATCAAACATAAACTCACACCAGCTGACATGGCAAAACGTGTTGTGATGTGCCGGTGGTTCGAGAACAAGATCGAAGAGGATCCTGACTTTCTTGATGATGTTTGGTTCAGCGACGAAGCACACTTCTTGCTCAGTGGTATGTCAATAGCAAGAACAATGTGTTCTGGGGCACACAAGCCCCAGACGAGGTGCTTCAGAGGCCCTTGCACTCTGTGCAGGTGTCAGGGTGATTGACAACTTCGCTCGTCGGCTTCAAGTGTGTCTGCAGCGCAACGGCGGTCATTTGGAACATGTGCTCTAATAAATGTATCCTTTGATCTAGAGACCTCAAATCTTCAGTTTTTAATTGTTATCATATCAGCTTCCAGGAAATGTAATCTTTTTTGGAGTTTATTTTCTGAGTAATACATTATTATCATGTCAATGGGTTCCATCTATTTTGAGACACCCGGTAATTGAATATTAGTGGTTTTTAGCGATTTAGAAGTTTTCATAACGTGCTGGCTTAATTTAATTTGAACTTGTGACGGTTATAAACTAATTTTTAACTGCGTGATGCCGTCGCAGAAAGCGTCGTGTGTTAGGTGTAGGGTAAACCGGTGGTATTCGGAATTTAAAGATTATAACGGTGGTCCTATGGCGATTACCGAGAGATCAGTTTGTTTCTTTTGCGAGTTAATGGAGGAAATAGTTGACATAAAACGCAGTGTACGTGAGGTAACGGAGAGACTTGCAACGTTTGATGAGGGCAGGGGTAGGGCTACGGTTGACGAAAGCCGAACCAATACTAACGTTGAAGACATTAGTAATTTCAAGGGTGAGGTGCGTAAACTAGTTTCTAGTTTAGGTAGCTTGTCGGGAAGGTTGGATAGAGTTGAGGAAGGGGTTAAGGTTGGTCCGAGTAGTAGATGGGGAGGATTTAGAGAAGTTAAGGTGGAGCTAGGCCGCGTACGTTAGGTGATAGGAATCCCCCCCCCTATCGAGGTTTCGAACCCTTTCGCCCATTTGGAAAGGGACGTGAATGAGGGGGAAACTATTTTAATTGGGGACTCTTTAGTGCCACATGGACACAGAGTTCGTTGAACGGCATCCAACCAAGAGGAGGAGGGTCTGTCTCCCAGGGGCCAGGGTTGACAGAGTTAGAGACGAAGTGGATAGGATTGACGTTGCCTCCCGTCACTCGATGTTGGTGACGATGGTAGGGGCAACGACTCGTATAGGCCCGATACGAGAGTGCCTGACCTTTTGGAGAGATATAGGGGTTAATTAGGTCCCTGAAGGCGAGGTCAGATAGGTCTTTAGTTCTAGGTATTACCCCTAGGCACGGTTTGGGTCTTAGGATTACGTCAAAACAATATTTTTGAATAATAAATTAGAAGAGATTTGTGCTGAGGAAAATGTACCCTTCGTAAAGCTGTGGTCCGAATTCAGTGATCCTAGCCTTTTTATAAAAGATGGGGTGCATTTTAATGAAATAGGTAATGCTAGGCTAGGTAGGTTAATGACGAAAACGTGCGAAAGCTGTATAGGTCGAAGCCTTCTTTAAACATTGTGGGTCCGGGGAACGCAGGCCCGACGTGAAAAATAGTTTAAAAACGCCCGTGGTAAAAAATAACTTAAACGTCTTTTATTGTAACGCGCGTAGTATTAGAAATAAATTAAACGAATTTAAGGCGATAATTTATTCCGGCAACTACGATATAGTTGCTATCACTGAAACGTGGTTAAATACCGTGACTCGGGACTTGTTGGGGGAACTTGATATACCGGGTTTTAAACTCTTTACTAATGATAGGTTACATAGGTTTGGTGGCGGCGTTTTGCTGTACATTCGTAATTCCCTTAGGGCTATCGAGGTTAAGATAGATTTTCCGGCAGCAATTAATGCGATATGTTGAAGTTAGGGCGCGTAGTATTAGTTTTAATTTTGTTGTTGTTTATAGACCTCCCGTTCAACCCTCGATAGATACTAGATTTTACTCACTTCTTGGTAACTTTATTGACAATCGGATAGTATAATTGTCGGAGACTTTAACTGCCCTAATGTTAATTACGAGACTTTTACTGGTAATGAGGAGGGTTTGAGATTGATTGAGTTATGGAGATAATTTTTTACGACAGATGGTTACCGAACCAACGCGCGGTGAATATTTTAGATTTGGTGATGACGAACGGCGAAATATAGTCGAAGGTTTAGAAGTAGGCGAGTTTAGGATGTAGTGATCATCAAATTCTTAGGTTTAAGTTATTGATAGAAAACACTAAGGATAATAACGTAATAGAAGTCCCTGATTTTCGTAGCTAATTTTGATAGTTTTGCGGATAGGATGAGAGTAGTGGACTGGGATAACTTATTTATGTGTAATGACACAAATTTGCATTGGGAGGCGTTTAAAGAAAGTTTTATGAATATTGAAAGGGAGTTTATTCCTCGTAGGCCCAAGCGCGCTGGAAATCATGGTAGGCCAAGTTGTTCATAAACGAGTGTAATAGAGCGTATAGACTTAATAAGCGCAATGGCAAGGCAGCTACGTTTAATAGATATATCGAGCTTAGATGTCACGTTAAAAGATCAGTTAGGAATGCTAAGCGTAATTTAAAGCTACTTATAGCTGCGGATAGTAAACATAATCCAAAAATGATTTTTGAATACGTTAATAATCGTAAGCCGATAAAAGATAACATAGGCCCTCTAGTGGATGTTAATGGCGCTTTGGCTTCTGACGCTCAGGCGATGGCGGGTATTTTCAATAACTTTTTTGCGACAGTTTTTACCTAGAAGACGTAAATAATGTCCCCGACGTGGACGATATCGTTCCATTTTAGCGAGACTATTTTGGATGAAATAACTGTTTACGAGGGTGAGATTGCGCATTATATCGATAGGCTAAAAGTTAGCAAGGCTCCAGGCCCTGACGCTTTTTATCCCAGACATTTGAAAGATTTGAAAGACGTTATGTAGGCCCCTTAACGAAGATTTTTAATCAGTCACTCGAAACGGGGATTATTCCTGAAGACTTCAAATTAGCTAACGTCACGCCTATTTTTAAAAAAGGCGACCGCGCAGTAGCTAGCAATTATAGGCCCATTAGCTTAACGTCAATTGTCGGTAAACTTTTGGAATCCTGTAGTTAGGGATCGTATCATCGATCACTTAGAAAGTAGAGATTTGATTAATAGTAGTCAGAATGGGTTTCGACGCTATAGATCTTGTTTAACTAATTTGTTAGAATTTTATAACGAAATAGTGCGCGAATACGATAGGCATAGAGCGGCTGACGTTATTTATTTAGATTTTAAAAAGGCGTTCGATACAGTTCCGCATAGGAGATTAATTGCGAAGGTTAAAGCGCACGGTATACGCGGTCAGGTAGCTAACTGGTTAGAGGAATGGCTTCGTGCTAGGAGACAGAGGGTCGTCGTTGATGGTAGTGAATCGGGGTGGTTGGATGTAGGTAGCGGTGTCCCTCAGAGTTCAGTGTTAGGCTCATTGCTATTCGTAATTTACATTAACGACATAGATGTAGGATTGACTAGTAACGTGTCAAAATTCGCGGACGATACTAAAATAGGCGGTAAGGTTATTAACGAGGACGATAGAAATAGGATCCAAGACGATGTAAATAGGATTATGGAGTGGGCGGATAAGTGGCAGATGCAATTTAACGTAGACAAATGTAAAGTTTTGCATATAGGTTCTCGTAACAATAATTACACGTACACGATGGATGATAGGGAGTTAGCGAGCGTTGACGAGGAAGTAGATTTAGGCGTACGCGTATCTAAGGATTTAAAGGTTAGGAACCAGTGCCTGGAGTCTTGCGCAAAAGCTAATAGGATGTTAGGCTTCATAGCGCGTAATTTCGAATTTAAATCGAAGGATATTATATTCCCCTTTACAAGTCCCTAGTCAGGCCTCATTTAGAATATGCCGTTCAGTTTGGTGCCGTACTTGCGTGAGGATATTGATAGGTTAGAAAGGGTTCAGCGTCGTGCCACGAAACTAATTCCGTCATTGCGCAACAAGCCTTATGAAGATAGGATTAAAGAGTTAGACTGCATTCACTCGAAACTAGGAGATTAAGGGGGGAGCTTATTGAAGTTTTCAAAATCGTTAATAATATCGATAACGTAAATTTTGACAAACTGTTCACTTTCGATAATAATACTCGTAATAACGGATTTAAGTTGCGTGGCAGACGTTTCATTACTAATATCGCTAAAAACTTTACGTTTAAAGTAATTGATAAATGGAATAATCTTCCCGCGTCGTGAACTCTACCAGCGTTAATGTGTTTAAGAACCGTCTTGACAGACATTTTAAAAATATTAACGTTGTTTAAAATAAAAATAAAACAATTAACTTGTGACATGCCAGCGTGTGATGCCAGCTATAAAAAAAAAGAATAGACTAACACGAACGTAGATGTAGCTCGTAGCGTAAATTAACCCACTTTTTGTTTAACTTTACCTATTTTTTTTTCTTATCCTCTCCTTACTTTGCATGTCTGTAACTCTTTTCTTGCATGTTTGTAGTTTGCATGGTATGACAGTGAGTTAAGACTGTGTTTGCTTGGTTTGTAAGCGTTCTTATTTTACTTCTTTTCATCTTTCACCCCTCTCCTATTCTCTCCGACTATTTTTCTGACTTCTCGGCAGTGGCTGGCGGATGATGGTGTCTTTTTTTCTCTTTTTCTGAATGAATGTTAACCCATGAGTGATAGGTGTTCCTACTTAACCCCTTATTTTCTTCTCTTAACCCCCTACTCTTTCCTTTCTCTCGGGCTAACCTTTGAGTGGATCTTAGGGTCTTTGTTAGCCTTAGTTTCTGTAGATCATAATGACGCACATTTTCATTGGGAGGCTTTTAAAGAAAGTTTTTTGAATATCAAAAGGGAGTTTATTCCGCGTAGGACCAGGCGCGCTAGATATCATGGTAGGCCCAAGTGGTGGACTAGGGAAATAGGTGAGTTCATAAACGAGCGTAACAGAGCGTATAGACTTAATGAGCGCAATGGCACGGTAGCTAATTTTAATAGATATATTGAGCTTAGAGGTCAGGTTTAAAGATCTTTTAGGAATGCTAAGCGTAATTTAGAGATACCTGTAGATGTGGATAATAACATAATCCGAGAAAGTTTTTTGACTACGTCAATAATCGAAAGCCGATAAAAGATAACATAGGCCTTCTAGTGGACGCTAACGGCGCTTTGGCTTCCGACGCTCAGGCGATGGTGCGTATTTTTAACAACTTTTTTGCGACAGTTTTTACAGTAGAAGACGTATATAATGTTCCCGACGTGGACGATATCGTTCCATTTAGTAGCGAGACTATTTTGAATGAAATAACTGTTTACGAAGGTGAGATTGCGCATTATATCGATAAGCTAAAAGTTAGCAAGGCTCCAGGCCCTGACGCGCTTTATCCTAGACATTTGAAAGATTTGAAAGACGTTATCGTAGGCCCATTAACAAAAATATTTAATAAGTCATTGGAAGCGGGGATTATTCCAAAGACTTCAAATTAGCTAACGTCACGCCCATTTTTCAAAGAGGCGACCGCACACTAGCTAGCAATTATAGGCTTATTAGCTTAACGTCAAGTGTCGGTAAACTTTTGGAATCCGTAGTTAGGGATCGTATCGTCGATCTCTTAGGAAGTCGCGATTTGATTAATAATAGTCAGCATGGGTTTCGACGCCATAAATCTTGTTTAACTAATTTGTTAGAATTCTATAATGAAATAGTGCGTGAATATTCGTAATCAATATTAACGACATAGATGTAGGCTTGGCCAGTAACGTGTCAAAATTCGCAGATGATACTAAAACAGGCGGTAAAGTTTTTAACGTGGATGAAAGAAATAGGCTCCAAGACGATGTAAGTAGGATTATGGAGTGGAGGATAAATGGCAGATGCAATTTAACATAGACAAATGTAAAGTTTTGCATATAGGTTCTCGTAACAAAAATTACACGTACACGATGGACGCTAGACATTTAGCTAGCGTTGACGAGGAAGTAGATTTAGGCGTACGCTTATCTAAGTATTTAAAAGTTAGGAACCAGTGCCTGGAGTCTTCCGCAAAAGATAATAGGATGTTAGGCTTCATATCGCGTAATTTCGAAGTTAAATCGAAGAATATTATATTGCCCCTTTACATGTCCCTAGTCAGGCCTCACTTAGAATATGCCCGCTTAGTTTTGGTGCCCGTACTTCCGTGAGGATATTGATAGGTTGGAAAGGGTTCAGCGACGCGCCATGAAACTAATTCAGTCACTACGCAACAAGTTTTACGAAGATAGGATTAAGGAGTTAGACTTGCATTCACTCGAAACTAGGAGATTAAGGGGGGAGCTTATTGAAGTTTTCAAAATCGTTAATAATAAAATCGATAACGTAAATTTTGACAAATTGTTCATTTTCGATGATAGCAATACTCGTAATAACAGATTTAAATTACGTGGTAAACGTTTTATACTAATATCGCTAAAAACTTTTTTACGTTTAAAGTAATTGGTAAATGGAATAATCTTCCCTCGTCCGTCGTGAACTCTACCAGCATTAATATGTTTAAAAACCGTTTTGATAGGCATTTTAAAAATATTAACGTCGTTTAAAATAATAAAACAATTAGCAACAGGAACTCTGGGGATGATGGTCGAGGTTTGAGTCTGTTGATGATTGATGCCAACTTGTGTCAGTAGTATGACCGCAAAAGGTTAGAGTGCAATGCAGTTGCAAATGTTGCAATGAGTGCCAGTGCCAACCCCCCTTGTTGCAAGACCCCCAGTGCCAACCCCAGGGTTCCAAAAAAAGAAAGGGGAAGGGGAACTCCCCCAGCAAGCCTAGGGAGTCCTTTTGACCTCTTTGGGGAGAAGTTGGGACGGCCTTACCCCTACAAAGGGGTATAGCTAACTTAAGAGAGAGAGAGGAGGACGAGAGAGAGGAAGAGACCATCCAGTTTCCAAGAGAGATGGAAGCTCAATGAATGGTCATGGTAGCAACACTTGACTTAGAACTCAAAATCCGCCAGTTGGCATAGAAGCCAGTGCCTCCAGGCATTATCAACCAGTTTGCACAGTGTATACATCGCCTGAACAATCAAGATGTGCGCACAAACGCACATAGATCCCCTGTTATTACACACACAGCCATATATACTAATTATTTATTATAGAGAAGTTTCGAGAGAGAGAGAGAGAGAGAGAGAGAGAGAGAGAGAGAGACGTCTATTTACTTTTGTCATTGATCTCTTATACAAATTGCCTTCAAAACATCATTTCTTAATATTCCAAGAAAGAAAAAATACTCGAATTGTTCATTCTGATGAAGGCCAAGTTCTTCAATCCACCCTAGACCTACAGTTTTACGGGGAATCCTGACCTACCCGAATTGTTCATTCTGACGATGGTCAAACTTTTCACCCCACCATACACCTACGGTTTAACGGGGAATCCAGCACCTCCGCATCTTAACCACTAGGTCATCCAGAGTACTCATTTTATCTACCAACCAATTGTGCGGAAGATGGGTGTGCTACGCATCTAATAATAAAATAAATACACAGGGCTCTTTACACTGCACATTACTCCAACAACATGCGGAAGGATGTTCGTTTACTGATCGTCGGTTGCAATCACTGGGCCTCGAGCATGGACCCGATGCGGTTCTCGTTTTCGTACAATTTTTTCATCCATCTTAATATTCATTCTTATGATGTGAGAAATCTATATATTAAGTTTACCATATGAAAGCAGCTTTAATAATACGCAATAGATATATTAAATTTTGGTAAAATATTCTCATAGAATAACATTCAGCAATCCTCTCTATACACTTTTCTATTATTTTTATAAAGAAAATCTTGCCATTTCAAAGTTAATTAACTGTTAATTTTTATAGAAAACAGAGTAAAATACATTTACATTAAATTGTCTTCGCATCCACGATACTTTATTCTTCCAGCATTTATTAAAAATTAAAAAAAAATCTTAAAACGCATATATTAAGCTTGTTTTTTTATTCCTAATCCCCATAAACTTTAAACAGATGCGAATTGCACCGATTTCCAAATTTATCTTCCAGCGTCTCTAAGTTCCTCATATATATATATATATATATATATATATATATATATATATATATATATATATATATATATATATATATATATACATATATATATATATATATACATTTCATCTGCAAACAACACACAGTATAATTAACGTGAAGAACGACGCTTGTATAGAAGAACGTTCCGCGCAAGATGAGGAGGGAGAACGAACAAATGAAAAAAATGAGGTAACCACCCGGAAATCGAACCCGGGATCTTCCGATTGCCGGTCAGATATGATAACCACTACACCATGGGCCTCACTCAATCAGAAGTCGTAATTCTCCTACATACGAGCAGAAACCAATGCCCTGAGGGGGCACCTCCCGCATGCCGCACATATATACATTTCAACTGCAAACAACACACAGTATAATTAACGTAAAGAACGACGCTTGTATAGAAGAACGTTCCGCTCAAGATGAGGAGGGAGAACGAACAAATGAAAAAATGAGGTAACCACCCAGGACGTTAATTATACTGTGTTGTTTGCAGTTGAAATGTATATATGTTTGGCATGCGGGAAGTGCCCCCTCAGAGCATTGGTTTCTGCTCGTATGCAGGACAATTACGACTTCTGATTGAGTGAGGCCCATGGTGTAGTGGTTATCATATCTGACCGGCAATCGGAAGATCCTGGGTTCAATTCCCGGGTGGTTACCTCATTTTTTCATTTGTTCGTTCTCCCTCCTCATCTTGCGCGGAATGTTCTTCTATACAAGCGTCGTTCTTTACGTTAATTATACTGTGTTGTTTGCAGTTCAAATGTATATATGTGCGGCATGCGGAAGGTGCCCCCTCAGGGCGTTGGTTCCTGCTCGTATGTAGGAAAATTACGACTTCTGATTGAGTGAGGCACATGGTGTAGTGGTTATCATATCTGACCGGCAATCGGAAGATCCCGGGTTCGATTCCTGGGTGGTTACCTCAATTTTTCATTTGTACGTTCTCCCTCCTCATCTTGCGCGGTACGTTCTTCCATACAAGCGTCGTTCTTTACGTTATATATATATATATATATATATATATATATATATATATATATATATATATATTTTAACTGCAAACACGCAGTATAATTAACGTAAAGAACGACGCTTGTATAGGAGAATATTCCACGCAAGAATGAGGAGGAAGAACGAAACAAATGAAAAAATGAGGTGACCACCCGGGAATCGAACCCGGGATCTTCCGATTGCCGGTCAGATATGATAACCATTACACCATGGCCTCACTCCCTCAAATGTCGTAATTCTCCTACATACGCGCAGAAACCAATGCCCCAAGGGGGCACCTTCCGCATGCCATACATGATATACATTTTAACTGCAAACACGCAGTATAATTAACGTAAAGAACGACGCTTGTATAGGAGAATATTCCGCGCAAGAATGAGGAGGGAGAACGAAACAAATGCCTTGGGGCATTGGTTTCTGCGCGTATGTAGGAGAATTACGACATTTGAGGAGTGAGGCTCATGGTGTAATGGTTATCATATCTGACCGGCAAACGGAAGATCCCGGGTTCGATTCCCGGGTGGTCACCTCATTTTTTCATTTGTTTCGTTCTCCTCCTCATTCTTGCGCGGAATATTCTCCTATACAAGCGTCGTTCTTTACGTTATATATATATATATATAATATATATATATATATATATATATATATATATATATATTATATATATACCACAGGTAAGATAATAAAACAGAGGTTATGACACGGCCATTCCTTCCAAAACCCTCCACAATTAAATTTTAATTTATTTTCAATTCTAGATGATTGTAAAATCCCTCATATATGTATTGTGGATATATATATATATATATATATATAATATATATATTATATATATATATAGATATATATATATATATATATATATGTATGTATGTATGTATATATGTATATATATATATATATATTTATATATACATATATATATATATATATATATACACGGTGAACCAAAAGTAGGTGGACAGTAGGTTGAATACGGTTTGTGTTATATTATATTATAACTATGGTGTTCATTATAACTATGGTGTTTGTGTTTTATTATATTAAATATTATAACTAAATTTATTTAAATTTTATTTTGTATTATAGTATACAAAAAAATTAAATATGTATTCTCAAAATAAACGTTATCATTTACTGTCCACCTACATTTGGTTCACCCTATATATATATATATATATATATATATATATATATATATTTTTTTTTGTTTTTGTTTTTTGTTTCAAAGTATGACCGCTCATGGCCACCAAAAGAAAGGTGGATAGCAGAGCGAACACAGGACCAAAACTATGGAACAGCTAATGGAAATGAACAATAGACGGAGGAGGAGGAGGAGGAGGAGGAGGAGGAGGAGGAGGAAAAAAAAAAAGCAGCAGAAAGATCATAGCGGTATCACAGCCGGTAAAGAAGTCGGGAGCGAAAGAGGAAGGAGAACAACCCGGTTATCGAAAAGTAGGGACCTTCAAATAGAATAGCGCCAAGCCTATCACAAGGCCCGACGCTCTCCAAAAAGAGAAAATACTCTGCGCGCAGCGCAGAGTAAAGCGGACACTCATCCAGGAGGTGGGCAACTGTAAGTAAAACGTTACAATTGGGACATCGGGGCACCCGATCCCCGGCCATCAAATAGCCATGGGTCAGGTGGGTGTGGCCAATACGGAGGCGGGCCAGAGCCACCTCCTTATGGCGTGACCGATGGAAGGAAGAGGCCCAACATCCCAATTTGGGTTTAATCTTGCAAAGTTTGTTATCTGTAGCGCCATCCCAGCGACTCTGCCACCGGGAGCGCAAAAACATACGGAAGCCAGGGATATAATCGGAAAAAGGGAGGGACACGGGTGAAACCTGTAGTCGGCACGCGGAACGGGCAGCTCGATCGGCAGCCTCTTTTCCAGCCACGTTAACATGTGCTGGGACCCAGCAAAATACCACCTCCTTGCCACCAAAAGCGACAAGGATATGGCACAGTAGTTGGATTCGTCGGACCAGTGGGTGGACAGGGTCAAAACACTCCAGGCCATCCAGGGCTCTGCGCGAATCCGAATAGATGACAAACGACCCATCCGGATGCTCCCGCACCACCTCCAGAGCGCTCAGAATGGCATAGAGCTCCGTCGTGAAAATGAAAGCCTCATCAGGGAGACGGGTACATCGGGGAGCAAGGGCAGACGACTGAGGAACAGCCGCGGCCCCAACGCCCCCCGACGACCTCGAGCCATCCGTGAAGACCGCAACACATGCAGAGTGACACGCCGCATGCTGAAGGAACAGAGACCGAAGCTAGGCAGAGTCAGAATCGGCCCTGCGAACGGGGCGCAACGCCCTACAGCACGCAAAAGGGGTGCTCTCCCAAGGTGCAACACCCTTGAAAGAGACCGGTATAACGGATGGAGGAGGAGTGCTCATACCATCGAGGAGGGAGGTCACCGTGTCGGTGAAATACCAATCCCTATCCCGGCAGAACGCCCTCTCCATCACCTGGAACAGAGGAGAGTTGGGAAGACGGAGGATCTGGAGATAGTGCTTGGCAATGAGGAACGACCTCCGATCCTCCAAGGGAGGGCTGTCGCACTCAACCTGAAGACTATCAACCGGAGAGGAGCGGAAGGTGCCAGATGACATGCGCAGTCCTCTAGAGAGGACCGCATCCAGTATCCGAAGGGCCGTACGGGAGGCGGAGCCATACACCACACTCCCATAATTTAATTTTGACTGTACCAGGGACACGTACAAACGGAGGCGTGTCCGCCTATCCGCGCCCCATGTAGTATGCGACAGATGTCCCAGTAAATCCAGGGTACGTCTTGTAGACTCGCGCAGCCGGCGAAGGTGGGGAACCCAGTTCAAACGGCTGTCGAAAACCATACCCAGGAAACGCACTGACTGAACGAGGGCCAGAGGCTGACCCCCGAGTGTAAGATTAAAGGTCGGGACGGCGCCGGATCCCCGTCTCCTCGACGGAAGGAAGGCCACACACGAAGTTTTCGGGGAAGACAGCGTAAGGCCCACCGACGACGCCCAGCGTTCAAACCGATTGACCGCAAGTTGGACTTGCCTTTCCACGAGGGGGGGACTCGTCCCCGCGGCATAGACAGCCAGATCGTCGGCGTAGATGGAACATCGCACCGACGGCGGAAGGGCTCCCGGTATCGCAGACATGACCAGATTGAAGCAGGAGACGCTCAAGACACACCCTTGGGGCACCCCCTCCTCCTGAACATACAGGTCAGACAGGGCCGCCCCATTACGGACGCGGAAAGTGCGACGGCAGAGGAAGTTACGAAGAAATGTGGGCAAAAAGCCCACAAAACCGAGACTTCAAACGGTCCATGACAACTCCCCGACGGGTCATGTCATAGGCCTTTTGGACATAAAAAAAAAGACGGCCAGAACAAGATTCCGGCGGGAAAAGGCCTCCCGTACATCATGACCAAGGAGGAGAAGGGGGTCCAGAGTACCCCGGAATCGACATAAGCCATACTGTGTCGAGGGGTATAACCCAAGTGACTCCAGTGTAAAGGAAAGTCGGACGGCCACCATTTTTTCAAGGAGCTTGTATAAGCAGCTCGTCAAGGCAATAGGCCGATAGCCCGCCACCTCCGCCGGATCCTTCTCCGGTTTAAGTATCGGGACCACAATCGCCTCCCTCCAACGGGAAGGGAACGACCCCTCAACCCACACCCGGTTGAAAAGATCCAGCAAGAAGTGTAGGGCCATCGGGTGCAGATTCCAAATAAAGTCATACGGAATGTCATCAGGGCCAGGGGCGGAAGAACGACGGGTTGCCAAGGCAGCCCGAAGTTCCCGCATCGTAAAGAGATGGTTATAGGGCTCGTTCCCAGGCGGCGGGAACGTAACATCCGTCAAAGGACGATCCGCAGCTGAAGGCGAACGGGAAACCGCAGCAAATGCCCCAGCCAGCCGATCGGCCACAGCAGCAGGATCCGAAAGGAAGCCGTCCCCGTCCCGAAGGACAGGGCGACTAGCAGGGACCGGCTTCCCCTCGATACTACGTACCTTCCACCACACAGCAGCAGAAGGGGTAGACGAGGAAATGCTGGACACAAAAGCACGCCAAGAGGCCCGACGGGCCAACTTGAGAGTCCGGCGGGCAAAAGCCTTCGCCCGCCGCATCTCAATCAAGTGGTCCGCGCGCCGGGTGCGGTGGAAGCGGCGCGTCGCCCTCTTCTTCTCGCACACCGCCCGGTGACATGCTGGAGTCCACCACGGGACGCTACGCGTCCGCGGGTTACTGGAAGATCGAGGAATACAGTCCTCCGCGACGCCCATCAATACCCGCTCGAAGAACTCCAAGCTCTCATCCACAGAGCCACAGCTCAACACCGAACGGGCAATGACGGAACGAGCTCTGAAGGATGGCCAGTCAGCCCGCGCAAGGCACCACCTCGGTCGAGACGAGACACCCGGCTGCGGTCCGACCGGCTCAAGACAGACTGGGTAATGATCACTGCCATAAGAGTCCCCAAACACCTTCCACGAAAAATCGAGTAAGGCATCGAGGGACACCAAGGAGAGATCAATACAGGTAAATGAACCCGTGGGTTCGTGGAAGTAGGTAGGTTCACCGGAATTGAGGCACGCAAAGGAAAGTTCCTCCATTAAGGAGAGCAACATACCAGCAACATTAGTCGACCGGACATCTCCCCAAGCCGGGTCGCGACTGTTAAAGTCCCCGAGGAGGAGAAACGGTCGAGGCAGTTGCAACACCAACTCGCGAACCGCGTCGCGAGAAGGAGGGTTATGAGGAGGAATATAAATCGAGCAGGCAGTGTACTGGCGATCTAAAAAGAGCCGCACACCCACAGCCTGCAAGAAAGTGCGAAGAGGCACACCTCGCGATGGTAACGAATGATGCACATAAATCGCCGCACCCCGCCGGCGTGTGTGCTCATCCGGGGTGCAAGGGAAACCAACATAGCCAGAGAGATGAGGGAGTCCCCGCGCAGCCAGGATAGTCTCCTGGAGACAAACACAGGAAGGCCGCTCGCTCTCCAGCAGGGAGGCAAGGTTCTCCCAGTTAGCTAAGAGCCCCCTACAGTTCCAATGCAAAATGGAACTGCAAAGGGAAGTGGCATTATAAAAGACAGAGAAAACAGAGAAATAGCCATGGACCAAGCTGAGCAGCAACCTCAACGGTCCGCAACCAGGGACGGAATCGGCTTCCCCGACTCACCCCGAACGGGGGGGGTAGGGGCCACCGACCCCGCAGCTGCTTCACCCGTAGTAGAACGAGAGGTGGAGAGTGGAACAGGGAGTTCAGAGGGGGGCTCCCCTGGGGGGGGAGAGACGACGAGAAGGGCCCAGCCGAAACCCCCGACTCCCCACCAGAGGGGGCCTGGGGAGAACCAGATGTTCGAGGGCTCGTCAGACCAGACAAGTACTGACGGGGGGGAGAGGAAAGGTCCACCACAGGTGAGAGAGGTAGATCCAGGAGAGAGACCCGACCACTCTCAGCAGGAGCCGAAGGGAGAGAGACTCCATGAAGAAGGGCCAGGCTCCTCTCGACCGGGTCCACCATGGGAACAGAGTCAGTAATCGAGGGTGTCATGGGGCGGTGTACCTCAACCGACACTCGGACACTGGTTGGGGCACCGGGAGGTGACGCCTCACCAGCACTCCGTATAGGGGGGGAGTCCCGAGCGGATCAGGAGCGGCGCGCCGCTTCCCCTCCGGTGAAGAAGGGGAAGCAGGGCGAGCAGCGGTCATGATCGGGTCTGGAGGACTCCGACTCCGACCAAGGCGACGCTTCCTCCTCCCCTTCGGGGCATCACCTTCCCCACCCGAGAGACGAGTAGGCAAGGATCCAGACCACAAGGCCGGAGAGGGAGAAGGGGCACTTGTAGGCAGGGAATCAGATGGGATGTCTGAAAGTGAGGCAGAGGAACAAGAAGGTCCCACGGCGCCAGGAGGACCACCAACCCTCGGAACTTTTAGGGGGTGCACCACTCCGGTAGACGCCGGGGTAGCACGGGAGGGGCCCGAGGAGCTAAGAGCCGCAGCATAGGACAACCCCCGCCGCGGCTCCCGGTCACGGACCCTATCGCGCGCCTCCCGCGCACTAAGGAATTCGGTAGTCCTTAAGGACCGCACCTCGAATTCAAACTTGAAAACGGGGCAGTCCCGAGAGGAGGAAGGGTGGGCCCCCGAGCAGTTCGAGCACCGCGGGGGCTTCGTGCACTGGGTAGGGTGCGCAGGCCCACCACAGTGGACACATAGCTTACCCTCACGGCGGCACGCAGAGCTAACATGGCCGAACCGGTTGCAGCCAAAGCAGCGAACCGGGTCAGGCACATATGGTCGCACCGAAAACTCACACGACCGGCGATCACCCACGCCCCAGAACACCTTGGCCAGAGGCACAAGGGAGTCAAAGGTCAGGAGCAGACGAGCGGAGGGGGTAAGAGCACCATCTCGGCACGATCAAAAGCGGAAGACCTTCGTTACCCCCTGGGGGGAAAGATCCTCCTGCAACTCGCCAACCGGGATTGACAGCAGACGGGAAGCGAAAATGGTGCCCTGACAGCTATTCAATTGCGGATGGGGAGTCACAGAAAATCTGCAACCCAAAACATCCTGCAACTGTAGAAGGGACTCAGTCACCCCCGAGGAACGGGACTTCAAAAGAAGAGACCCATCCTTCAGAGAGCGGATATCATAACGACAGGGAACCCCCACCGTCTTAAGGCGCTGAAACACCCGTTCCGAGTTGCCCGGAAGGGAGCCAGCGGAAGGGCGGAGAACAAGGAACCTGTCCACCGGACAGAAATTGACAGCAGGGACAGGTCCATGTGTAACGGTAACCGAGAGTGGGCGAGAGAACGAGGGCCGCGAAGACCACGCCCTACGGCCACCACGAGTCCGGTCACGAGACCCAGACGCCGCAGAGGACGAGAGGGGGCCATACGGCTTTAAGGTCAATCCAGCGGAGGCAGAGGCCGCTGAACGACCAGAGGTAGAAGTCTTATCCAAATCCAAGGGCGGGCCAGAGTCGTCAACAGGAGGAGATTGAAGTTTTGAAATTGAACCCATAAACAATAGCTTTACAAAAAAGCAGCCTCGGACCCAACGCAATGCACCATCCGCAGCTGCATCCTTCAAGGCGCAGGCCCAACGTCCTGGGTAGCCCGCCCCCCAACCTGACTGTCGTTTTAAAAACAGCAGATTGGCACTACGGAGATTTGTCCGTTAAGGGCCAAGCAAAGACCCAATCCAGACGCAGCAGCGGTCCGGGCGCCCGTACCGTCCCCAGAGCACGGCTCAGCCACGGAGCGATGCGCCCCGGCAGGTGCACCCGATGACCCCAAGACTGCAAAATACAAACAGAGGGGGGGGATACTACAATTGACAGAGGCACAAGACCGAGTCAAGACAAAAGAAATTCCGGGAGAGACGGAAAAAAAGGGGGAGCAAAAAGAAAAGGAAGGGGGAAAAAAACAAAAAGCAAAAAAAAACGCAACTACGTAACTCTTCGCCCACACCCCGCGAGGAGTTGACAAAACCCCAACAACCCACGAGGTGTAGGAGCCCCCTCGGCCCGGCAAGCCGGAGCACCTAATCGAGGGCGTATATATATACAGGGCGTCCCAAAAAAATGTATACACACTTTAACAACTGATAGCTCAATTGATGTTTCTTTCTTTCCAAGTTAAACCCATTAGAATTAATAATGGCAGTCAGACTAAGCTTTGAACAAAGGAAATTCATTCTAAAATGCTACTGGAAGTGTGAAAACGCAGTTGAAGTGCAAAGACAGTTTAGGAGGGAGCTCCAAACAGATCCACCAACGCGACTTACCATCACTCGAATTAGAGATAAGTTTGAAGCCGATGGAACTGTTCAGAATGTCCACAAGAAGCGTTCCGGAAGACCACGGACATCGACAAGCCCCACAAAGCAAGAAAGAGTACTGGAAACGTATCACCAAAGTCCAAGAAAATCTGTGCGGCAAGCGAGTCGTGAGGTAGGAATTTCAGAATCGTCTGTCCAACGCATTTTGAAGCGCTGTCAATGGAAAAGTTACATTCCAAGATTAGTCCATGCTATTAATGAAGATGATCCGGACCGAAGAGTGGAGTATTGCGAGTGGTACTTGGCACGATGTGGATGTGGATTGGACGAAGGGGTTTCGTAGAATACCCTCCGCGTTCACCAGACCTTACACCACTAGACTTTTTTTTATGGGGATACTTAAAAGACAAAGTCTACGCTATAAAACCTGCAACAGTCGCTGAATTGAGAGCAGCCATTGAACGAGAATGCACACAAATACCAAACGAAATGTTTCGTGATGTTTGCGATTCCATTGCTTCGCGTTATCAGCAGTGCCTGGACCAGAACGGACGTCAGTTTGAAAACAGGCGTTGACAAAACAATTAAATAATGTCTGTAGATTCTATTACATTTTGAAAATGAAATGTATTTTAATAAACACTGCCTTTATAAGTATTTAAAGTGTGTATACATTTTTTTGGGACGCCCTGTATATACAGTATATATATATGAGGGACTGCCCCGATTTCGAAATTTATCTTCCAATCTCGCTAAATCCCTCATATAATACGGTGACAGGACAATTGCGTCCTGTTCAAGTGCGTCCCGAACAAATGCCTCCCGGTCATTGGCGTCCATGGACAATTGCGTCCGGTTTTATTTCGTTCCGGACAATTGCGCACTTCCCCAACTACTATATGAAGTTTATTTATTAGTAGGCTGACCATACGTACCGTTTTGAACGGGACAGTACCGTTTTGTATGGGTTTTTGTATGGGTTCTGTCACTGAAGAATAATTGTAAGCTCAATATGTTTATGTACTTACTTTTTCATGAATACAGAATATTACATAACCCCAGTCCCTTTTTTGCCATCCCAATGTCCCGTTTTTGTCTCAAGGAAATATGGTCAGCCTATTTATTAGAGAAGTGAATAGAAAGTTCATTGTGACTTCACCTACGCAATTGTCCAGGGACGCCAATGACGAGGGACGAGTATGTTTCTTATTGTAATTTTGTATGGGATATAATGCCCGGTTAGATTAATTGAATGCCCAGTTAGGTCAACTGTATGCCCTTGACGATTGGTTAGGTTAAGTTGTGATATTTTCGTTAAAACTAACGAAAGTAACTTTATCTTAAGTGGACGTAACCCATAAAATTTGACAATGATGTTGCTGATGATGGATAAAGTTTTAGAGAACAGTTTCGAACAGAACTTATGAACATATAACAAGTTTAATAGGTTAAAATGAAAAGTATATTTGAAATTCCGATACTAACTTTCTATTCACTTCTCTAATAAATAAACTTCATATAGTAGTTGGAGAAGTGCGCAATTGTCCGGGACGCAATTGTCCGGGACGCAATTGTCCAGGGACGCCAATGAGCGGGACGCATTTGTCCGGGACGCACTTGACCAGGACGCAATTGCCATAGTATCATATAATACAGCACAGGCAAGGTAATAAAACAGGTGTTTATCATACATCCGCTCCACAATTATTTTTTTTTTAATTATTTTTGGTGGTTGTAAATCCTTCATGTAAAGTTTTATTTTCAAAGCAAAACGTCTCTCTCTCTCTCTCTCTCTCTCTCTCTCTCTCTCTCTCTCTCTATCTCTCTCTCATCTCTCTCTCAACGAGTCATTTCTGGAAGAAATCTATGGAATGGGTAAGTTATATCTGAGACGCCCCAGAATTCACGTATCAGCCAATTACACCCTAGTGGGCCCAGTGGGCGGATCCCCAGGACCTCTGGTTGGTGGATAGTAGCACTTACACGTTATTCACCGCCCAAATTTCTCCGCCGACCGGCCAATAAGAAACTCATGATTCGGCTGTTGGGGGTGTTTATAATTAGGTTCGCGTATATAAAAGGGGGGCTTTTTCATCTGGAATCCACAACAGTTGTATTTATCAACCAGTAGTTACAGAAATATCTCGTCATGAGCCAATCACAAAACCTTTACGGCTACCCGCAGTTGTTTGAAGATGAAGATGCCGCAGTGCTGTCTACAACTCATCTTTTCTCAGCGGCAGACCGGAGTGATTTTCTCTCCACACAAAGCATTGCAGAAATTTGCGATGGAATGCAAGAATCATCTGTTGAAGACGAATTGAAATGTAAGTAATTAATTTAATTTGTGATTCGGGCTTTATACTTCGGTTCATTCAGTGTCTGTGTTAGTTAATTTATAAAAAGCCATAATAAATGCGTTTCGAAAAACTAGTTTGTGATTTAAGCGGAAGGCCGGGCTATATATACAGTGTCCCAAAACAACGTATACATTTTTAAAAACCTTATAACAGGCGAACCCACTAACGGATTCAGATGATTTTTATTTCTTTTTATAGGTAAAATATACAACATCGAAATAATTGATAGTTTAATTTGTTTTAAACAAGTAAGTGTTCGAAATGTCGACCATTGACATCAATGCACCACTGCGCTCTTTGATTCACTGATTGGCGGACTTCAACAAAAATGTTTGTAGGGATATTTCTACACGCTTCTTCAACTGTGCTCTTTAGTTGTTCAAGTGATGTAGGTCTTCTACTGTATACTTCATTTTTCAAATGACCCCATAAAAAAAATTCAAGTGGGTTCAAATCTGGTGAACGTGGTGGATACTCGATACTACCTCGTCGTCCGATCCACCGATAATGAAATGTTTCATCAAGGTAGTTCCTGACATCCTGATGGTAATGAGGAGGTGCTCCATCTTGTTGAAAGTAAATGTCCTCATCTCCGTATAACTGTCGAATTGCAAGAAAACCTTTTCCCCGAAGCATGTTGAGGTAGCTATGACCGGTAACTGTACCATCGAAAAAGAATGGACCAACCAAACCTTTGGAAGAAAAACCACACCAGACAGTTATACCCGGTAAATTTACATGTCGTTCCACATAAATGTGTGGATTTTCTTGTGACCAGTATCTGCAATTATGACGATTAATTATACCATTCAACTTAAATGTAGCCTCATCAGACCACACAACTTTGTCCGCAAATTGGCCATCTTCTGTGTTTTTTACTCGAAACCATTCGCAAAACTGGATTCTGCGATCCGGATCATCCTCATTCAAGGCATGTAATAATCTCGGGATGTAAGATTTCCATTTAGCATTCTTCAGAATTCTGTGGACACTTGTCTTACTTTTCCCTGTTTCACGAGCACATTGTCTCACAGATTTTCTTGGTGATCGGTTGAATACCTGTAGCACTTCATCAGAAGTGTTAGCATCTGTTGATGTCTTTGGACGCCCAGTCGCTTGCTTGTACACATCATGCACAGTACCGTATACTTCAAATTTCTCACAGATACGTGAAATAGTAAGTCGAGTTGGAGGATTAGTTCCAAAATTGTCTCTCCACTGTTGTTGAACCTTTGATATCTTCTCAAATTTAAAATACGACTTTAGTATCCATTTTCGTTGCTCAAATGATAAGCGCACACTTCCATTTTCCATGTTTACCGTAGGCAGGCAAGGCTATTACTAATTTCGCTTTTGTATTTCCTTAGTCTAGCCAAGGCTGTTAACAATTCCGCATTTGTATCTCCTTAGGCTATAGGCTATAAAAAGAAATAAAAATCATCTGAATCTGTTAGTGGGTTCTCCTGTTATAAATTTTTTATAAATGTATACGTTGTTTTGGGACACTCTGTATATATATATATATATATATATATATATATATATATATATCGCTTCATTCAGTGCAAGTGTTATAATTTATAAAAAGCGTAGTAAAACGAAGTGAAAGGATATCTGCCCAGAGGACGAAGAGGCAGACGATGCGTAGCACACCCAGCTAATCTTACTTTTGAAAACTGTCAGGATATCTGCTTTGTGATTATAATTTGCTGGGCGCCCTAATCGGCGTTTCCTCTTCTTGTAACTCTCTCCCCATATATATATATATATATATATATATATATATATATATATACATATATATATATGGATGTATGTGTTAACATCCGGCTTGTTACCCGGTCCTGGCAGATGATGCGTAGCACATCCGGCTAATCTTACTTTTGAAAACTGTCAGGATATCTGCTTTGTGGTTATAATTTGCTGGGCGCCTTAATCGGCGTTTTCTCTTATTGTAACTCTCTCCCCATACATATATATATATATATATATATATATATATTGCTTTGTGATTATAATTTGTCGGCACCCTAATCGGCATTTTCTTTTATTGTAACTCTTTAATTAAACTTTAACTTAACTTAACTTTAATTAAAAAAGATTCAGTATGGATTAAACATGTTAATTTCTCCTTAAAGGACCGATGCGGAACTTGATCGTGTTATAGCTACTTTTCGCGACAGCTTTGATGAAAGGCAAATAAGTGACGACGATTTGAAGGCTTTACCGCGCAGCCAACCCAGGGTCCTGAATACCGAGGTCGAGGTATTGGCTCACATCCGGTCCAACGAATGCCAGGTCATCGAGGAACTAATGTAAGTTTATTTTTGTGGTTAAGAACAAAGCACATTGTATTTTCATTCAATTTATTAAATGGTAGAAAGCATGTTTTAGTACAATTCGGTTTACAGAACTAGCGTCCATTAAATAAGACTAACATTAATGGAGACATTTTACAGTCATAATTTTATATATATATATATATACACACGGAAAACTTTACACAATATAGTTACAATTATATATACACACGTAAAACTTTACATAATACAACGAATGCGTACAAATGGGAACCTTTTTTATCTGTCTGCATACCAATTCATCATTCATCTCAGTCTCACACAAATCGAATAATTTTAAAAAATTTATAAATCCCTTCCCACGTGACATGTGGAGGAGAAATGAAAGACAGTACATGCCACAAGTATTACTAAAATATCCTTGGAAACGGTAAGGATTCCAGACAATTTGAGGGACATGTAGCTGTTCGATAAATTGTACAACCACAGGGTCACTCCAGGGCTGAGTGCCGAGTGAATCAAAATAGTACATTCTTTCCCTATTTTTAAACTAGATTGCAAACAAATTAATCCCCTCACCCCCCACAATGTCCGTATTCACGATAAGGCTATACCAATGTTTCGTAGTTGGAATTTCAATATTTCATTCTTCGCAAACACCGATAAATTTGGAGCGTGTGACTCGGTCACTCTTCATTACTTTTTGGAGTGTATTCGCGTCCATTTTAAAAGTCTGTGACAACGTTCCTGTAAAGGTCGAGCTCTATTAGAGCTTGTGATTCGAGGTATACCAGTACACTAATAGGCGCGTCTATAGGGTCGGCGAATTCCAATCTGACTGAGATGTTCCCACTTTGTTATGGACTTAAGTGTGTATTTACACTAGCAGATAAATGGGGAGTAATATCAAATGGGTAAAGGTTAAATTGATCGTCAAATTCCTTCTGTGTTACGCCAAACCCAAGCTCGTCACTTCCACCGGCAATATGGTCCAGAGGGCTATAAGCTCTCGCGCAGAGCGGGAACACACCGTCTGATGAGTAGTCCGTAACCATGGTCCCGCACAATGCAACGCCATTTACGTATAGTTATATTTTTAAGGCCGAAATTCTCGAATTTAAAGGCGCTCTTTTTATATTTTCCATTTGTCGAAGCGTGATCCTACATTCCAATTAATATCCTTTTACGCAGAACTACCAGAGCCACGTTTTCTAGCTGCTTCGAGGCCAAACAGGCGGGCACCCTGTGTAGTTTGACCTGTACTCTGTTATTTCGGTATTTTACTGTTGCATGTATTAAATTTTTTCAATTTCTACATATTTCGGAGAACTTAATTTCACTCGCTGTACGCGCAGATACGTTTCCATGATGTGAATCGTAACAGGCTTTGCGCCCTCTTCTTGATCAGGTCCAAGATTTATGCAGATCTCAGGATTCGTGCGGTTGAGTTTTAACTTCATATCCACCCCATTCATAAGCAGTTTCTCCTCTAACGTGAAGTCTGTATACAGACGTCCAAAACACTTGTATATCTTCTTTTTAGAATTTTTAAATTTATCCTTTATACTACTTTCGTCTTTAGTTTGATAATAGCCCTCGGTAGTTAAAAAGGTATCCTTCGCTTCTTTTGAAAAGTTGAGGACATTTTCCAGATAGGCTAGTAGGTGATAATAAACCGTTCCTGCCGAGATGTTAACCTGATTTAAATATACCTCACACTGGCTGAATATGGAGTGTAGAAAGTTGGTTTCAGGGTATGCAGCGTAACTATCATCGCCATCCGTTCCATCTGAATGGGCTATACGCAGTTTAGCGTACATGTGCATGCAGCTTGGATCAAAAAAGTATGGGCCTGTGCTGGGTATCACGAATTCTATAGGGACACTCGGTGAACTAATCGTGTTTAATGGGTTAATTGTAATAAAGTTGCTATGCTTAATAGAAACCTATGTAGGGTGCATATCAAAGAGGGACAGTTCCGATTTACAACATTGTGAGTTACAGGGATGGATGAAATGCGCCATGACGAGTCGGAAATAGTGCCACCTCTCTCGACAAGAGGTAATCAGCCTATGATTCGTGAGAGCAGTGTCCTCAGCTTATATCAGTTTAAAATATGATCATCCATAGGCTTCATACGCTTAGAACACTTCTTTTTTATGTTCTTTTACGTTTAGCGCCGCGTGTTGGTAACCACTTCTTCCGGACAGCCCTCTTCTTCTTCTTTCCGCCACCGCGCATTTTTCTCTTTGCATCTTTGATGATTTCGTCCCGTGAACGTTTTAAATGTTCGTTTAGGGCTTCTTTAGGTTTAGTTCCACCCATTATGTCTTCTACCGCGTTAAAACCTGATTGTAACACCTTCCTCCCGAGGTATCTAGCACCCCTCTTCAACAATGGGACAGCCGTGCGTAGTATGTTTCAAAGAATTGAGCCAAGCCCACTTCCATGCTGATACCTCACCCCTCGATAGAATGTGAAAGGCCTTCGGGTCATTATAACTGAGTGCGACGAAAATGTAGCTTCACTGTTAAGCTCCCATCACCGAATGGGAAATTTTTTCCCTCAATCGTTCTTATATATATTATATATATTAAGATATTGCTTAATAGATTAGTCGCAACATTCACATCATGGGGCTTGTCATATGTAATGCTCAAACTCTTCCGTCTATGGTTGGGAATGTGTACAATGCGCAGCGGCGCGCCTGGGTGTCCCCAACAAATTGATGCGCCACGATATTGCTGTAAATATAGCATATGTCTGGGGATGGGTAGCTTTCACCCAATTTCTCCAACTTCAACTGATACATTAAGCTGGACAAGTTATATTGTGCCTTGTGAAAGGTATCTCTTTGGAGGGCTGCACCATATCGACCCTCGGCCACAATTGTGAACAGCTCTTTGTCTTTAATATTTCTACTAATCGTTGATTTTAACTTCAACGTGCGTGCAGGCGTGCCTATGTTTACAACTTCAAATAGTTAATCGGTTGTCAGGTACGACTTTTCAAGACTCTTCTTGAAGCCCCTCACAATGCCCGTGGCTGTGTCATAATGACCGATTCCTAGTGTTACATTTGTACTATAGTACTGTACCCCATCGAAAAGGACTGATCGCATAGTGTTATCTCAGGTTATGCCTAATTTTTCACTCATCGAATCTTCTAAGAATCAGAAATATGATCTGTTCATTTTCATGAGTTAAAAATTTGGTGGCTAACTGAATTCACAAAAACCAACTTCGTACGAATCACGTTCCAATTCAATGGGCCCATGGAGTTCTGTTACAAAGTTGGCCAGGGTGTTGTTAGGATGTACAGACAGAGAAGAAGAGGACGGGAGTGTGACATAGAAGTGGTTAGGCACCATGTTGCATACTATTTAAGCTTCATTATTGCAGCAGCTTTTATATAGGTGTTGAAGCTTTCTGGGTAACCTAGCCATTTCACCAGATACATTTTCCCTTTCTTGAACCTTTGTTGCCTAAAATTTTTTCAATTTTAAACACATTTTTTCCTAAATTAAATGCCATTTTCTGCAACTCCTCGCAGTAAAAGCCTACTGCGATTTCATCTCCATTCAAATCTCCAACATAATACATCATTATCTCGCCTTTACGTCTCATAGCACTAATTTTAAAAATCTCACGTGTCCATCCTTGCTCAAATCCCTTCGCGAACTTATATCGATAGGGTAAAAGTTAGCAAGGCTCCAGGCCCTGACGCGTTTTATCCTAGACATCTGAAAGATTTGAAAGACGTTATCGTAGGCCCATTAACGAAGATTTTCAATCAGTCACTCGAAACGGGGATTATTCCTGAAAACTTCAAATTAGCTAACGTGACGCCCATTTTTAAGAAAGGCGACCGCACAGTAGCTAGCAATTATAGGCCCATTAGCATAACATCAATTGTCGGTAAACTTTTAGAATCTGTAGTTAGGGATCGGATCATCGATCACTTAGAAAGGCGCGGTTTGATTAATACTGGTCAGCATGGGTTTCGACGCCATAGATCTTGTTTAACTAATTTGATAGAATTTTATAACGAAATAGTGCGCGAATACGATAGGTTAAAGCGCACGGTATACGCGGTCAGGTAGCTAACTGATTAGAGGAATGGCTTCGTGCTAGGAGACAGAGGGTCGTTGTTAATGGTAGTGAATCAGGGTGGTTGGATGTAGGTAGCGGTGTCCCACAGGGTTCAGTGTTAGGCCCATTGCTATTCACAATTTACATTAACGACATTGATGTAGGATTGACTAGTAACGTGTCAAAATTCGCGGACGATACTAAAATAGGCGGTAAGGTTTTTAACGAGGACGATAGAAATAGGCTCAAAGACGATATAAATAGGATTATGGAGTGGGCGGGTAAGTGGCAGATGCAATTTAACGTAGACAAATGTTAAGTTTTGCATGTAGGTTCTCGTAACAATAATTACACGTACACGATGGATGATAGGGAGTTAGCGAGCGTTGACGAGGAAGTAGATTTAGGCGTACGCGTACATAAAGATTTAAAAGTTAGGAACCAGTATCTGGAGGCTTGCGCAAAAGCTAATAGGATGTTAGGCGTCATAGCGCGTAATTTCGAATTTAAATCGAAGAATATTATATTGCCCCTTTACAAGTCCCTACTCAGGCCTCATTTAGAATATGCCGTTCAGTTTTGGTGGCCGTATTTGCGTGAGGATATTGATAGGTTAGAAAAGGTTCAGCGTTGCGCCACGAAACTAATTCCGTCATTGCGCAACAAGCCTTATGAAGATAGGATTAAAGAGTTAGATTTGCATTCACTCGAAACTAGGAGATTAAGTTGGGAGCTTATTAAAGTTTTCAAAATCGTTAATAAAATCGATAACGTAAATTTTGACAAACTGTTCACTTTCGATAACAGCAATACTCGTAATAACGGATTTAATTTGCGTGGCAGACGTTTCATAACTAATATCGCTAAAAACTTCTTTACGTTTAAAGTAATTGATAAATGGAATAATCTTCCCGAGTCAGTCGTGAACTCTACCAGTGTTAATATGCTTAAGAACCATTTAGATAGGCACTTTAAAAATATTAACGTTGTTTAAAATAAAAAAAAAAATTAGCAACAGGAGCTCTGGGGGTGGTGGTCGAGGATGAGTCTGTTGACGATTAATGCCAGCGTGTGATGCCAGCAATAAAATTATTATAAAAAAAATTAGACTAACACAAACGTAGTTGTAGCTCGTAGCGTAAACTATCCCACTTTTTGTTATACTTTACCTACTTTTTTTTCTAGTACTCTCTTTACTTGCATGTCAGTAGTTTGCATGGTATGAGAGTGTGTTAAGGCTGTGTTTGCTTGGTTTGTAAGCGTTCTTATTTTACTTTTCATCTTTCACCCCTTTCCTATTCTCTTCGAATATTTTTCTGACTTGTTGGCAGTGGCCGGCGGATGATGATGATGGGGAGTCTTTCTTTCTTTTTCTGAATGAATTTTAAATCACAAATGATAGGTTTTGCAACTTATTTAACCCCTTATTCTCCTCTTTTAACCCCCTCCTCTTTCCTTTTTCTCAGGCTAACCCTAGAGTGGATCTTAGGGTCTTTATTAGCCTTAGCTTCTGTAGATCTGTAGATAACCTTACATAATCATTGATTTTGAAACGTGTAGAGTGTGGTGGCGGTGCTCCATCTCTTCTCACATCAGGTTCTGGGCGCGTACTTCTTTCTAAAACTTCGTTAGGTATTGTGCCAATCGTACGGTGGTGTGAACGGTTGTATGACGATGCCAATGATCGCAGAATGTTTATATATGTGTATGTGTTTTTATGTGTAAAATAGCGATGCATGCTTTCCTTTATGGTACGTTGAACTCTTTCAGCTAAAGAAGCCTTATGTATAGAATTGCTAGTGTAGTAACTGATGTTAAACTCTGTCAGCATGTTCTGAAAAGCGCGGCCTATAAATTCTTTCCCCATATCCGTACAAAAATAGCCAGGAACCCTGTTTTCTTTCAACATCGGTGTTTTGGTAGCTTTAGCAACTGTTTCAGGCGATTTATTTTTCAGAGGAATTAGCCACAGATATCTAGAGAATACATCTATTATGAATAGGATGTAGCGGTAGCCATCATTATACAGTGAATATCTTTGCATGTCTGTTAAATCTGCTTGCCAAATAGAGTCAATCGAAGCCGCTGTTGTCTTGGCCGTTTTAAAACTTTTTCTCACAGGCTTATGAAGTTTATAAGCATCCTGCTCCCGCCAAAGCCTCTCAACATCTTTTTTCCCTACCCCAACATTGTAAATACATCTGTACAGTCTATTAACACCGCCAAAGGAGGCGGGGTTAGTAATGTCATAATAGCGTTTTCTTAATATGTTAGCCATTTGCGTATTTTAGAGACACGTGGATAAGGTTGGCCGTTTGGTCTCTTCTTTCTCCACCCCCAACAGTAGCATCTCTGAAGAGATGCGTGCTCAGTTGTGACACATGCAAGACTTGCTCGAAGTCTTTTAACCTATTCAGATTTCCTATCAATGTTTTGGGAACATTTATTTGTTGTATTCTTGCTTTAATATGCTTCCATCCTGCTGGTGAGGGCATGTCCCACTTTCTCACCAGATCGTGGACAATGTCGACGATATTTGATCCCTGTACCCTTGTTCCTTCAACAATGACCTCGCCTGTATCGGTCCACTGTATGATGGGGTCTTCAGTCAATAGATTATAAAGACTTAAGCCTTTATTCCTCAATGTATGTGGGAGATTGTTTTTAATACATGCTCGATGTGTTGCGTTCCGTTATTCTTGGCTGGTCATCTCTAACGTCGGGCCCAGGCTCTGTGTCGTCATGCTCATCGTTGTTCGTACTGTGCCTAATAACCACGAGGAGCTCTTTCGGATTCTTATAATCTTCGTACTCATGAAAAAATTTCTGCAGAGCCTCTTCGTACAAGATCCTTTTCTCATCAGGTGACTTTTCACTGTTTAATAGGGCTAACAATTCGCTTTCCATTCTTTTAAGCCTACTTTTACGGAGTTCTAGAACCGTGTCTGGATTCTTTGAACTTTGCAGTGAAGCATACATCTCGTGCGGAATCACTGCTACTTTCTTCATTATATTAATCTAGTTAGTAAAGGTCTCAAAACTGAAAATAAGATGGGGAGGAATGATCCCCCTCTTTTTACAATAATTCGCTTTTTCTTCCCCACAGTTTGACTTTTACGAGCGAGCGCACGTATTATGTTCTTGTAACGACGTAGGCGAGCCTTCTGAGGGGGTTCCATTGGCACATTACATTTCATAACATTAAGACAGATTTCACAGATGCATTTTAAAAAGTATGAGTCGATATTTTTAAGAAACATCTGCTGCAATGCCCAGGGCAATCGTTGATAGATTTTTATTAATTCACGATATTTCTTCAGCCTATTTGTCATTCTGGAATATACACCGTTTCAGGCTCGTTTGGGAATATATTCGTTCTTAGAAGCACCCTAAACGTGTTTCGCGGGTGAAAGTCACAAAGCAAATATCCGTAACGCTGACTTGTGGCTTCTTTATAAACCTCCAAAGACTCCTTACGCTGATTCGGAAGCATTTGATTGGCTGATACCCCAATTTGTGATACATCTCTACGTTGCGCAAATAAGACTAGATATTGTGTATTTATATTTAACGACACATCGCGCATGTATCTATTTTTGAAAAATAGATTCTGATTGACGAAGAATACACTTACGTTAAGATGGTGGGAAAACACTGTAAATTTCTCGGCAAACGTTTTATCCATTTCCAACATGAGATCGTCAATTACAATGACTGTGTGCTCATTACCTTTTAACGAATTAACGTCATATACATCTTTGTGGAACAAAATATCATCTTGGTACTCGTTAAATAAACCTTCTTTCATGTGAATAATAACACTCGCACTTTGTCAAAGAATACTTTAGTACTTCCATTTTCCCAGGCTTTTAAGCATTCCTAATGTACTTAAACTTTTGAATATTAATGTAGTATTTTCATATTACAATATTATGAAAAATATCATAGTTAAAAATAGCCCTACCAATAACTCAGGCATTATCTATAAAATTGGTTGTAAACAATGTGATTCCTTTTACATTGATCAGACTGAAAAGGATTTGCACACGCGTGTAAAACAGCATCAATATTCCGTTAGAAAGGGACAGTCGTTCAGTGCCCTTTTTGTCCATTTGTCAGAGTTATCCCACTGTATTGTTAATAGAAATATTCTTGAATCTGCTATTATCCAACTTACAAATAACTTTAACATGAGCCAAGGTCTTTTTTCACTTGATCCTGTTGTTTTGAATTCGTTCAGAACGGATTTAGACAAGAAGGGCAGATTGCTAAAACTTTGGTAGTTTTTCCTTATAAATTTGTATGCTCCTCTTACAATTTTTATTTTTCAATTTATTTTTATATTTTTAAAATTTTGTTTTACCTATATATAATTCAGGCATTATCTATAAAACTGGTTGTAAACAATCCATTTGATCGTGTTGTTTTGAATTCGTTCAGAACGGATTTAGACAAGAAGAGCAGTGTTAAAATTGGTAGTTTTTCTTACAAATTTGTATGCTCCTCCCACAATTTTTATTTCTATATTTATTATATATATTTTCTTTTTGATGACCTATATATAGTCTCGAACTCTTTATTTACTTCAGTGTTCCTGAGGATGTCATTAGACGAAAGCGCTTGAGCACCATTCTGTTTCCTTTCCTTCGTGGTTTTTTCATCATAAATATTTTTCAGTGTTTCTTTCGTGAAATAATTTTCATATATATATATATATACATTTCTCCTGTACTGTTATATTGATGGTTATACTCCATCGTTTTGTATATTATTTTATATATATATATATATATATATATATATATATATATATATATATATATTCCTCGTTTGTATAGGATTGTATATTTATTTTCTATATGTTTCGTGAAATTGATTCCAATAATTCGTCCAAATAAACAGAATGATGTAATGGTGTTTTATTTACTTCTTTTGGTTGTATATGTAAACGATATTATTATTTAATTATATATATACCAAATGGCTGGTTAGGCCTTCTAAACCGACTGACGGAATTCTAAGCCAATTGTCAAGTATATCTGAATAGCGCAATCTGGCAGCTGAAAAGTTAATTAATATATACACCTGCCTTCTAGGTCTTCTACGTCAACTGGCGGGTTAAGCCAACTGACGGATTAAGCCAACTGCCGGATAATGCCAACTGGCGGAAAGTGAACTGTCAAGAATATACGCTTTAATTAAATAAATAGCGCAATCTGGCAACTCAACCCTAATAATGTACACTTGAACAAGCCAATTACGCCCTCTAAGAAGCCTTCTAAGCCAACTGGCGGATTATACCAACTGGCTGATTAGGACCTTCTAAGACAGCGGGCGCTCGGATGAACTCTCATTATGCGTCTGGCAGGAGCCAGGCGAATACCCCGCTTTCCTTCTTAGGTTAGGGCTTAGGTTAGTTTCACTTTGGGGGTGAGGCCGTCCCACCATCTCCCGCAAAGAGGTCAGATGGACTCTACCAGCGTGCTGGGGGAGTTCCCCTTCATTGCTGCTTGGGGGATAACCCCTCCTCATTGTTGCATAACCCCCTTACCCTTTGCTGCATAACCTCTTGCAACATTGATCAACATTTGTAATTGCATTGCACTCTAACCTTTTGCGGTCATACAACTTGTGACATACCAGCGTGTGATATGCCAGCGTTAACTTAAAAAAAAAAATTATACTAACACGAACTTAGATGTAGCTTGTAGCGTAAACTAACCAACTTTGGAGCTTTTCCGAAATTTGGACTGTTTCCGATTTTTTTGAAAATTAGATATTTAATGTAGATTTTTACACTGATTTAAAAAAAATGTCTTTTTTTGAGAAATAAGCGGTTCAAAAGTTGTTTGTTATTGTAATTTTGTATTTGGTCAAAAACTATAACAATACAACTGAAAACTTACGTCACTAAGTATTTGTGTGAATAGATTTCGACCGTTATTTTTCTGTCGCCACATGAATTCGCATAAGTAGGTATCACTCATTTGCCGGTGAGTTCCTGAATGTCTCTTATTCCTTCGTTTGGCCTTATTCCACATAGATTCAACGCCTTGTGTTAGGTTCGGTTAGGTTAAGTTATGTTAGGTTAGGCTAGGTTAGGTTAGGTTAGGTTACTTACCCCTCTTAAGAAGTTGTTGAAGTCTACAACTGTGTTGTGGCCAATGTGCAAGAGATTTTTCTACAGTAACTATAGGTAAACAAGTATACCATGTAACTTTTAAAATAGTAACTATACGTAAACTAGAACACCGTGTAACTTTTAAAATAATAATTTCGCTAATAAAAGACTTACATTTTTTAAATTAGCGTAAAAATCTACATTAAATATCTTATTCTTCAAACAAATAGCAACAAGTCCAAATTTCGGAAAAGTCCCCCAACTTTTTGTTATACTCTTCATACTTTTTTTTTGTCTGTAGTTTGCATGGTATAACAGTGTTTCTTTGAGATAAAACTGTGTTTGCATGGTTTGTGAGCGTTCTTTATTTACTTCTTTTCATCTTCCACCACTTTCCTATTCTCTTCGACTATTTTTCCGACTTGTCGGCAGTGGCTGGCGGATGATGATGGTGGGTCTTTCTCTCTCTTTTTCTGAATGAATGTTAACCCACGAATGATAGGTTTTGCTACTTACTTAACCCCTTATTCTCTTCTTTAATTCCCTATTCTCTTCTTTTAACCCCCTACTCTCTTCTTTCTCTCGGGCTAACTTTAGCATGAATCTTAAGGTATTTGTTAGCCTTAGCTTCTGTAGAGCTGTAGCTCATCCCATATATATATATATATATATATATATATATATATATATATATATATATATATATACACATGTATATATATATATATATATATATATATATATATATATATATATATATATACATATACATATATATACATATATACATATATATATATACATATATATATACACATATACGTATATATATACATATATATATATATATATATATATATATATATATATATACATATATATATACACACACATATATATATATATATATATATATATATATATATATATACATACATATAATATATATATATATATATATATATATATATACATATATATATACATATATATATATATATATATACATGTAAAAAGTGAACAATGAACAATTCCTACACCATCATTATATGGATTCATTGTCTTTATGCAGAACTTATGTTCGTATAGTTTTATGTTCGAATGTCCATTTTTACATAAGAAACCAAAATCGCATAAGCGAGTTTTGGATAGAATTTCGATTTGTACGTCTTTATTCATTCCTGTATTTTTCTAATCCATCTTTTCTAATAATGACTTATACACTATGACGTCACAAAATAACTTTGTTCTCTTTACGTTTCCCATACTTTGTACACTGAATCACGTTCTTAGTATTTGGACATCTTCCGTATTCAATGTATGGTAAATTCTTTAGTAATAATGTTGTGGTGTTATGTAGTATAAATATCATTATTCAACCATACTCATTATTCAACCATACTCATTCTTACATTCATGTTCTTTCTTGACCGCTATCCTTTATTAATTTTATTACTTATTCATTCATCTACCTATTGTCTACTTATGCCCTATCAACTTATCAGTCTATGTTTACTCGTGTCAATTTGTGAAGCACGAAACTTTAGGCCTTCGTTCGAAAACGAAAAAATACGTTCTCGCATTATTTTTTACTTTCAAGTGCGTTCAACCCTCGCAAGATATTCATAGATGCTTGGTAAGTAAATCGAATTCCGCTGACTGGCAGATTCGAGCGCCTCAAAGATAAAATACCTCCGTTCGCTCTGATTTCAAATTTATAAAATTATAACATATTATTTCGTAAATAAATTATCTCGTAAGTGCCATGTACTTTGTATTATATTTAACATCTTAATTGTCTATTAATATGAAACACTGTAAAAAAAACAAAGTTATAGTAACTGTTTAATTGTAATTAACTGTAATACTTTAATTTAATATAATGTAATGTACTTCAATGAAACTGTAATTGAATGTAATGATTTAATTTATCATGTAAAAATGTACTTTAAAATGGAAGTGTAATTAAACAACAAGTGAATATGAAGTAATCCATAATTGTAATCGTAATTGTAATGAACCAAAATTAATACGTACTCAGTCGTGTACTTAATTTGTACTTATGTGTACTATTACGAAATGATATCGCCTTCATAAATGTAGACTCGGCGAAAAATACAAATTAGTTTTTATTTTTATTTTTTTATATTTTTTATTGAAAATCTTTCAAAACATCTGATGTGTTTAAAAAAAGGGGGAAACTTAACCTTCGACTGTCTTCCCCCAAGCATTTAAGTTATATTATACATTTACTTGTAAAAATTAGAGCACTTCTTCATTGCACTTCTTCATTAGACTTCAGATTAGCATTTCATTAGGACTCCTTTGTTAGCAGCCTCGCTGCGGGGAGGGGGCAGATGCCCCTTGCCTTGCCTTCTTAATATTTTTAGATTCCGGCCTGAGCCATGGTCGAAAGAGGTCGAACCTCTACCCCTGTAAATTCAGAGCAGTACCTGTATATTTTTAAGAAGTAAACCAAAGTAAAAGAAGTTTTTATTTTTCCCTTCGAGCCGTGCTCTCTTCAGAACTTAGTCAGAAAAGTCGATAATTTTATTATAAGAGAAAGTATCAGAGTATTATAGCAAGAGAAGAATTAATAATTCTCGACCCATAAGCGAGAGAAAGAGACAACCCAAGCACCATAGAAGATATTGGCATAACAGTCTGGCGAGTCTGTAGCCAAGAGTTTAACAGAGTGGCGACCGAAAAGAATTAGAATGTTATAGAAGAAATATCCGTTGCTTGCCTCATAACTAGAACCCCCGTCGATCCGAACCGACTCAGGGCCATAAAAGGGGGGTTAACAACTGGCGAACTTGCCAGGATAAACACATAGAAGAAGGAAGATAACAAGACTGGACCCTTTAACCAGGATCTTCACGACTCCAGGATTCTTCCAGTCTTCCAGACCCTTTAACCAGGATCTTCACAACTCCAGGATTCTTCCAGTCTTTCAGACCCTTTACCAGGATAACAGGATAACAAGATTATTTTAAGAAGAATATTACTTTAAGAAGAAGATTACTTTAAGAAGAAGATTATTTTAAGAAGAGGCCACTCTTTGGCCAAGATAGAAATTACCCTGCATCAGGATAAAACCATTTGACCGGCGTGTCACGACTTCCAGTTCGTAACATCCACCCTTGAACCGGTGTGTCACGACTCCAAGTTCTCCACGCCTAGTTTTCATCCAAGAAGTAGCCAGCAAGACGTCTTCAGGACGCGTCTCGGAGGATTTCCCCATAGAAAATTTTGTTAAGTACAGAGTTTGTTTTTTTAAGAAAGTTATAAACATTTGAAAAGTCACGATTATTAACAGTTAATAATGAGTATCAAGCCAGAATTTAACACAAAACACAGTGAACACTTCAGACACCAGTGATACATTTTTTTTTAGTGAAACACATTTAACTTCTGTGAAAATTACTAAGAGAAGTTAAATGTAAGAGAAGTTAAATGTAAGAGAAGTTAAATGTAAGAGAAGTTAAATGTAAGAGAAGTTAATTTCAAAGAGAGTTAATTTCAAAGAGAGTTAATTTCAAAGAGAGTTAATTTCAGAGAGTTAATTTCAGAGAGTTAATTTCAGAGAGTTAATTTCAGTTATTTTCACCGTTATATTCAGTATAGAATAATTTTATTTTATGTATCAAACATAATAGTATCGTACCTTCGTGTACATTCGAGTGAAATGTTGTTTACATTTTTTTTAAATTTTTTGTTTGCAAATTTTTTTCAATTACTGAATTGAATTGACTTGCAAATTAAGAGAGAGAGAGTTTACAGAGAGTTTACAGAGAGTTTACAGAGCGTTTATAGAGAGTTTATAGAGTTATAGAGTTACTTGAAGCAGTTTCAAGTTCCATTTTCAGTTTTCAGACAGTTTCAGTTGGTTGTAACCAAAAGGGACAACCAAACCCCAGAGATTTATAAAGATACTTGAAGTAATTTTGAAGTCATTTTTTTTAAGTCATTTTTTGAAGTCATTTTTTGAAATCATTTTTTGAAGTCAGTTTTTCAAGTCAGAAGGTTGCACCAAGAGGGTCGACCAAAACAGAGGTTAATCGTCTCCACTTGATAAAGATCAAGTGCAGTCATTTTCCATTTTCAGTTAATCTTCACTTGACAAGCGTTCAAGTTAGACAGTTTAAGTTTCAGAATACTTGACAAGCGTTCAAGTTAGACAGTTTAAGTTTTAGAATACTTGATAAGAAGTCAAGTCAGAAGGTTGCGCGAAGACGGGCAACCGCCCCAGAGATTTATAGAAATACTTGATAGAGTTCAAGTCAGTTTTATTTGAAGTCAGAGAGTTTTATTTGAAGTCAGAGAGTTTTGTTTTAAGTCAGTCTCTGTTAGTTTCAAATACCCATTCATTTCAATGCAGTCAATTGAATTCAACTTTTTCTTTGTAAGTCAAGAGAATTTAATTTAAGAAAAATGTAATTTAAGAATTTAATTCAACCTTTTTTTTGTGTTGTAAAAGAGAATTAAATTCAACCTGAATTGACCGGGTTGCGGCTTTGGTTTAACCTTTTCTTTGTTTGTAAGACGGAAATTCACCGATTTGTCTTTCCCTTTTCATGCATTGTTACGTATATAAATATAGTCATGTAATTTATTATTTGTAACCAAAATAGTTTTTACAATTGTTTGTAACGATTTTGGTAATTATTGTAATGTATATGAGGAACATGCCGTCCCTCCGTTTGTTGAACTCTTTTAATTTTTTGTTCTAAGTAGTGTGACAAGCAATCTTTAAAAAAAAAAAAAAAAAAAAAAAAAAAAGAGCAAAGTGCTCACGAAAGATGTAATTGTCAATTTCAGACTTATACCCCCCGCTTAGTCACTCAATTCCCCCGAATGTCGTACTACAAACTTTGCCTTTTAAGTTTATTTTATTTTCATACCCCCAACCCCAGTTGAACCCAGTGACAACCGGAGAAATGGTTCAACCATGGTTAATTCCTCTTTAGTACTATGGAACATAACCTCCGTTTATGTTAAGTTGTGTTTTTTTATATTTTTAAGAATATTATATGCTTAGTTTATTATAGTTTATCATTGATTTCTATTTCCAAACTTTATATTTTTTATATTTTTTTTAGTTCGATTAATACTGAGTAATTGTCGCAGTCGAATTTAATTGTGTGTCGAAATTCAATTTTAAAACCGTGAGAGTTACTGTCATTACTCGTAAGGTCTTCTAAGTACGTCTTTTTTTTAATTACCTTATACGTGTAACTGATTAATTATGTAAAATCTATAATCCTAAGTGAATTTTATTACTTTTGACACATTCGAATTCATTTACGTTCCGTCCCTCCAGTCACTTTTGCATTAAAACGCGTATGCAAACATTATCATCATAATACATAATAATTATTGCTTACTTTATATAAATTCTCGCTCATGCATTTATACAGTTAATTTAACAATCCTATCAGCTAATCTGTGTCTCGAAATTATAAAATACACCCTTTGTACCCAATAAACATAAATACACATTTGACCACAGGTCTATACATCATCCACTACGTAATTCGATTTGTACCTACAACAGTCAATAAAAATGCATGTATGCACACTATATATATATATACAAACCTTATGCTAAAATCATTGAATATTTAGTTACTTGAACAATCCTATCAGCTAATCTGTCCCTCGAAATTGTAAAATACACACTTTGCACCGAATACACCCAAATACACACTTGACCACAGGTCTATACATCATCCATTACATAATTCGATTTTTTATCTACAATAGTCAATAAAATTAGTTATCAATTGTACTATCATGGAAGAAACGAAAAATCCATGAACTTTAAAATTTATATTTTTCCCTTTTACTCTATTCATTATGTACATAATTTTTCCCACAGAAAAATAAAAATTTTGTAAAAAATTTTAACCATATCAATGTTTGTCTAACTTAATTGGTTGTCTAAATTAACGTATTAATCCTTTATTCTGTTTGTATAAAAGTAAAGTTTTAATCTTTGAATTTTTATATTTTATCACAGCCCTCTAAGCGAGTGTCATGTTAAAAATTTGATTACTCTGCATTGTACTCAACTACCCGAACTCGTTCTGTATAAAATTTGTATTGTAAAGAATGTCGTCATCTAACTTGAATTACTTCGATGATATTTTCTCAATTGTATTATATTGTATTATATTATTGTATTAATACCATTTTGGGGGGGAAATACTGTAAAAAGTGAACAATGAACAATTCCCACACCATCATTATATGGATTCATTGTCTTTATGCAGAACTTATGTTCGTATAGTTTTATGCTCGAATGTCCATTTTTACATAAGAAACCAAAATCGCATAAGCGAGTTTTGGATAGAATTTCGATTTGTACGTCTTTATTCATTCCTGTATTTTTCTAATCCATCTTTTCTAATAATGACTTATACACTATGACGTCACAAAATAACTTTGTTCTCTTTACGTTTCCCATACTTTGTACACTGAATCACGTTCTTAGTATTTGGACATCTTCCGTATTCAATGTATGGTAAATTCTTTAGTAATAATGTTGTGGTGTTATGTAGTATAAATATCATTATTCAACCATACTCATTATTCAACCATACTCATTCTTACATTCATGTTCTTTCTTGACCGCTATCCTTTATTAATTTTATTACTTATTCATTCATCTACCTATTGTCTACTTATGCCCTATCAACTTATCAGTCTATGTTTACTCGTGTCAATTTGTGAAGCACGAAACTTTAGGCCTTCGTTCGAAAACGAAAAAATACGTTCTCGTATTATTTTTTACTTTCAAGTGCGTTCAACCCTCGCAAGATATTCATAGATGCTTGGTAAGTAAATCGAATTCCGCTGACTGACAGATTCGAGCGCCTCAAAGATAAAATACC
>JAJOZX010000508.1:1315000-1322500 GCA_023014485.1 Bathynomus jamesi
ATCCGAATCGAAAAGAAACGATGAATCCGAATTCGAATTCACATCGATAAAAAATATGGATCCGGATTTTAAAAATTTGGTTATAACTTATAAATAACTTATAAGGCTTATTAACGTTTCCGGTTTCACCACAGGTAAAGACTGACCTTTCCGAGAATCTGTTTGCTCTGACAAAAATCATACTAATCCTATACTCCATCCATTAAGGTGCTAATCCTAATCCTTAAATTTTGGTATTGTCCGAGAGTGACAATTTCACACGCTCCTCAAAGAAATAACCTTTTGCCTTCGAACATTGAAAATATCTTAGTTGTCACGGCTAATTTTAATTTGTAAATTTGTATCTACTATCTATCAGTGGATATATTTCTTAAAGTATTATTATCATATTTTAATTTTTATGTATGCTATAATTAATATTCCTTGTATGTATGAGCCTTAATTGTTTAATAAATTAGCTTATATGAATGATTTTTTTTTGCACCTTATTAAGAGTAAATCTAAAGTTATTACATAGATCGTTAATACATGAGAATTATCTGTATCATTTATTAAAAATGAAACTTATTAATAATAGCCACCCCTTGACTAAAACAACGATGATAGGTATAATTTTATTAAATGAACTCATAAAAATCAAGAAAAATTAGGCCTGGATCCGAATCGGATTCGAATCGGATCGAAATCGAAAAAGAAATAATCCGAATCCGAAAAAAATTCGAATCGATAAAAACCGAAAAATTTGAATCCGAATTCGAATCTATATTTCTAATTGCGTGAAAATCGGATTCGAATTTGAATCGAAAAAGATTTCGATTTCCCATCCCTGATATATATATATATATATATATATATATGTGTGTGTAAAATTGAACCATAAATAATTCCCATATTCCTATACTATCTTATTCTTCATGTAATTCTTGTATTCATTTATATAGTTCTTGTATCCATTTTAAGAAAAAGTATCCATTTTAAAAATTCATGTGTTATATGGTTCATGTATTTATATAATCCTGTATATTCTTATATATTTAACTTTATATAATGCCTACACTCATATGTGTGTACGTGTGTGTATTTATTTTTACATAAGGACCAAAATCGCCCAACGCGAGTTTGGATAAAATTTTTGATTTGCTTTCTACTTTGCCAAATAATTGGTGACCTGTTGTTTTTTTAAAATCTCATAATCATTTTTTTAGATTTCGCTTAATAAGGAATCGTGCTTAAGCTTTGCAATGTTCATATTTTGTATACATTCCTTTCGTTATAAAAGATGAGATCATGTCTTGCGTAAGCATTAAAATTGTACATCTTAAACCTTAAAATTTTACTCATATGCATATTTTAGTGTAAAGATGCATAGTCCGATTTCCACTTTTAGTTAACTTGGCAGATCATGATAACATCAGATCTGAAAAGTCGCGGTTTAAGATAAAAATATGGTTTCGTCTTCAAATATTTTGTTTACTCGTTCAAGCCTTACCACAGCTAAAAATTTACTTTATTTTCGAATGTTGTGCAAACATAATACAGCCTGTTTAGCATTTAATAATGCTGATGTTAGCAGTTTTTGGGTATATAAACCCACTAAAAATCTTCCATTGTCATTCAGAAGCTAATTCAGAGGCTGAGCACTAACTGTACATTTTAGCAGTAAATTACAGTTAAAGATAGTTTTTATCTTATCCTTCGAGCCTTGCTCTCTTCAGAAGAACTTAGTCATTAAACTTTCCGGATACGCTATAAGAAGAATCCGGAACCTTCAGCATTTTTAGTAAGTCTATCAGAGTCCTCCGAGCCACTATAGAAGAACTCGGAGAGTAATATAGAAGAAAACTACTGCAAGTCACACATCCGTTGCTGCCACCTAACTAGAACCCCCGTCGACTTCGAACCACCCCGGGCCATAGACGGAGGGGTTAACAACTGGCGACTCTTTAACCAGGATCTTAACAACTCCAGGATTCTTCCAGTCTTCCAGACCCTGGAACCAGAACCAACACCCAGTTCACCGGCGTGTCACGACTTCTAGTTCGTCACATCCACCCTTGAACCGGTGCGTCACGACTCCAAGTTCTCCACGCCTAGTTTTCATCCAAGAACAAGTGGCCAGCAAGACACGTCTTCAGGACACGTCTCTAAGGATTTCGCCGTAGGAATCTTGTTAAGTACAAAACTCTTTTTTAAATAATCTCTAAAACATTTGAAAAGTCAGTATTATTAACAGTTAATATTTAATATTGAGCCAGAATTAACACAAAACACAGTGAACACTTCAGACACCAGTGATACATTTTTTTTAAAACAATAGTGTCACAGAATTATTGTCACAGAATTATTGTCACAGAATTATTGTCACAGTTATTTTCACAGTTATTTTCAGTTATTTTTACTATTCTAGTTAGTATAGTATAATTTTATTTAATGTACCAAACATAGTATTACCATACCTTCACGTACATTCGAGTGAAATTTTGTTTACATTTTTATTTTTGTTTGTAATCTTTTCAAATTTTCCCCTAGTTAGACTAATTTTTGTGCATTTATTTTTAGATAGTGTAGTTAGGAAAACCGCTTAAGTGATCATTCCATAAATTAAGATCGGTCAAGCAGACCTAATTAGAACACATTACTGCAGAGCTGGGCACTTGCGTTTTTTTGCGCGTTTTTTTGCGGTACTGCGGTACTGCGGTACTACTACCGCACTACCAAACCGGTACCGCATAACGCAGTACCGCAAAGGATCGCTGAAAGTACAGCAGTACCGCTACCGCATTCAAATTTCCCGCGGTACTTTCCGCGGTACCGACCAACACGGTAGTACCGCAGTACCGCAGTACCGCAAAAAAAACCGCAAGTGCCCAGCTCTGTAATAATAAGTACCTTCACATATGAGGGATTCAGACGGTGCGCTTTCTGACATCGAAAATTTACCTACACCCATTTTTCCACCTACCCCGCGCCCTTCAAACATACTCCCAAACACACAAACTTCAGATCCAGAACAAGCCAATATGTCTCCGTCTCAAACCCCCGCCCCAGCATACATTAACTTAGGCAGACTAGTAAACCTTCCTCATACTGTTTTAATTTTTAAGGGGACCATAGATAATCGTTTTTTGAACCACGCGTAAGACCTTGGGTTGAATCTTTAGAGCAACATTTCTTACGCGAAAATATTACCGATAATGATATAAAAATTAGGAAAGCAAAAAGATTTATCGACCCGAAAGAAGGGATTGCTCATGACACAGTCACCTACGTCCCATCAATTAGCGAAGCTGCAACATGGGACGATTTTAAACAAAACTTATTAGAATTTTTTAAAGAAATAACCCTTGCACAACCCTTAGCCACGTTAGAAGCAGTCTTCCAAGCTAAATGGAAGAAAGAGGAACACGAAGATTTAAACAATTTTATTACACGTACACATAAACTTGTAGGAGAAGCCCTCCGGGCCGCAGAAAATGCATGTGGCATAACTTTCACTTCGAAACAAAGAAATCTAATAGTAGCCACAACCATTTACCAAAACCTACCCGGAGCACCTAAAAAAAAGTTTCAGGAGTTTTTAAATGTTGACGCACCTGTAAGTGTAGCCATAAACAAAACACGGGAACATTACCCCGATTTAGCAAACCAGAACTACCGAAAGGGTAGAGAAACCCCTGTACATTATATTCAGCAGCAGCAGCCACAACACCAACAGCAACAACCCTATAAATCGAGGCCAATGCAGGGAACACCCCAGAAACAAGCCCCCCAAACCCAGAATACACGCCGTCCTCCACAATGTTTTAACTGCGATAGCTTTGGGCACATGATAAGTCAATGTAATTACCCCTCTTATTGCACCCAGTCACGAACATGGTCATCGCCGTGGCGATCGCCAAAAGTGTGCTGATAAAGCCCCTGCAGGGTATAGACACCACTTTCAGAAACCAAACCAACCACGTTCCCTAAACGTATCCCAAAAGTCATCCAATCCCCCAGAAACCAGTCCATTCCCAGCCTCAGTCGAACTACCAACCCAATAGATTACGACCACAGGGTCAACCACACTCTTACCCCATGTACAAACCTCAGTACAACCAGCAAGGTCAAGTAGTTCGGTACGTAGAAATACCCGTGGAGGAATCATTTTCCCCAGAGTACAGTTTTCAAGAACACCCTCCAGCGTATGGTAATCCTGTAGAATATGACCCAGGTCCTCCCGTAGAAGACCATTCGAGCCCTTTTATAGACCCTACATTGGAGGCGGCAGTTCAACCTCCTCCCTCCGAAATTACCGTAATGAGCCCAGATACGCACACAAACTCCCCATCAGGATAATAGGTGCGGACCTCCTAGATTTAATAATAAATTGTAGCACCGATGACCAAGATTTAACTGCTCTCCTAGATACAGGAGCACAAGCGACGTTAATTAAGAAACAATGTGTAGATAAATTACTAGAGAGTACAAATTACAAATATGAACTTAAGGCACCATCCTGCCAACTCAGAGGAGTTACAGGCACACCCATTCCCACATACGGAGAAATTGAGTTATATTTAGAAGTTGGAAACGCGGTATACCCCGCGAAATGTTGTATAGTGGACTCACTCGCCACCTTTCAGACAGACATCCTACTAGGTATGGATTTTTTTAACCGGAATCAGTGGGAGATTTACCCAGCCGGAAAGTTAATAAAATGTCGAAATAGGACACACCATCTCCATGAGAATGATAGACAGCTTAATGCTAATAGAATTAGTCCAGTTCAGGTTTCCGAAAGAAAGAGGAAACCCCCTCCACTTGATAGCAGTTCAAGTCAGCCGGTTGTATCCAGAGGGACAACCGCTCCAGAAATCAGACCCCAGGGTAATCAGTTCCAATTGTTGAATCCAGTTGGATCAACACAGTCAGTTTCCAGTCAGTCAGTTTCCAGTCAGTCAGTTTCCAGTCAGTCAGTTTCCAGTCAGCCAGTTTCCAGTCAGCCAGTTTCCAGTCAGCCAGTTTCCAGTCAGCCAGCTTCAGTTCAGCCAATAAGGCAAATTTTAGTCGCCGAACCAGAGTCAGATTCACAGTTTTTCATATGCCCTACCGAGCATATAACAGTAGTACCTTATGAGAAGATTTGTTTCCTAGCAAAAGTAGTTAACAGTGAAGGAAAATTATTAGAGTCAGAGCGTACTCTTATTACAGAGAAAAGTAATTTCAAAAGAGATGTTCTTATTGCCCAAGTCCTTAGTCAGAGTCAGAATTCAGCTATCCCTGTTGTTTGTTTAAACAAAGGAAAAAGTCCTATAGAATTAACTTCAAATCAGAAAATAGGAACTGTTTCCACAGTAGAAGTAGATTCAGATTTCCCCATCAGTATGATAAATCGTGTTTCTAGTTCCTTAGAGTTAAATCCTTCAGTATTAAAAGAAGAATATGAGAAATGTCTGGAGCACTCCCTTCAGGAGTCACCAGCTTTACAGGATCCCAAACTAATGGAATCACTTCTCGATTTCCTAATAAGAAATAGAGATGTGATTGCCCTAAAAGGAGATCCTCTGGGCCGAACTAATTTGGTCCCCTTTGAAATCAAGTTGGAACCCAATTCCACACCCATTTTCATTCCTCCCTATCGGGTTCCACATTCCCAATTAGTCACTGTTGAGGAACACATCAAGGACATGTTGAAGCAGGATGTCATTCAGCCTTCAGCTAGTCCCTGGTCCGCTCCTATGATTCTCGTCTCCAAAAAGGACGGAACATCTCGCCCCTTGTATAGATTTTAGACGCCTGAACAACATTACCATCCCAGACCGTTTCCCGATTCCAAACATGCAGGAAACAATTCTGAACGTAGGGAAAGCGAACTTTTTTTCATCCCTCGATTTAGCATCGGGTTATTGGCAAATGGAGGTCAGTCCCGAATCTCGGGCATTGACTGCTTTCTCCACTATCCGAGGCCATTACGAATTCCAGGTTTTACCTTTCGGAGTCCGAAATGGGCCTGCTAATTTCTCTAGGTTGATGAATATAGTCCTTTCCGACCTATTAGGTGTCGAAGCTCTCGTTTATCTTGACGATATTATCGTCTACAGTTCGGACATAAAAACACTTTCAACGCCTTCAGAATGTGCTATCACACTTGAGGAAAGCACACCTTAAACTGAAGCTTGCAAAGTGCAATTTTTTATAAGAATCCCTGGTATACCTAGGATTCCTACTCTCGTCCACAGGAATTAAACCTGATCCAACCAAACTCGAAGCCCTGGAAAGGTACCCTGTACCCAAAACCATCGACGACGCCCGTGCATTTATTGGTTTGTTGGATTCTATCGGAACTTTATCCCCCAATTTTCAAATATTGCTAAACCCATTACTAATTTGTTCCAGAAAAATTCGAAATTTAACTGGGAATCCGATCACCAACATGCCTTTGAAACTTTAATTAATAAACTAACCTGTCATCCCATATATCCTGATTACACAAGACCCTTCATCATAGCCACAGATGCTTCCTCCTATGGACTAGGAGCCGTCCTGTTACAGGACGTAGACGGTGTGGAATTACCCATTGCTTATGCCAGTCAACTTCTCTCTGCACCTCAACGGAATTATTCCACTACGGACCGAGAGGCCCTAGCGGTATATTGGGCTTTGAAAAAATTCCGAAATATCGTCTATGGCTACGATGTAACCATCAAGACTGATCATAAGCCACTCACGTACCTCTTCAAGGACAAGCTACTTGAAGGACGATTGAGTAGATGGGCTCTGTTGATTCAGGACTTTGCAGCGAAAATCGTATACAAACCGGGAAAACTGCAAGTTATTCCAGACGGATTGTCGAGACTCAAGCCCGACGCCCAGTGAATAAAATAGGAATTCTTCCTGTGTTCGACTACGAGTGTCTGCAATACTCCCAACAACAGGACCAACACACCCAAAACCTTCGGGCGCGCCTGGAACAAAAGGAACCATCGAAGGTAAAAGAACAGTACAACCTCAAAGATGGGCTCGTACATTTCAGGAACGAAGATGGAAACGACCTCGTGGAGATACCAAAGGATCTCGTCGATATAGCCATTGGACTTTGTCACGACTCACCTTTGTATGGACACATGGGGCCGGATCGCACCATCAAGAGTCTTTTGGAGCGATACCATTTCCCGAGATGAACAGAAAGGTACATGAATACATCGCCGAATGTCCGTCGTGTTTAAAGCATAAGGGCAACGTACCATCCACAGCTCCGATGCATAAATATCCAGTATGCCAAAGGCCCTGGCAAAGAACTGGAATGGATATACTGGGACCATTTCCCAAAACATCAAAGGGAAATCAGTACATCATTGTGTTTACGGACCACTTCTCGCGTTACAGCGAAGTAGCCGCCATTCCAGACCAGACCTCGGAAACTGTGGCAAGAGCCCTAGTGGAACGCGTCATCCAAAATCATACCACTCCTTCCATCCTAATCTCGGATAACGCCCTTAGTTTCACTTCCAAACTGTT
>JAJOZX010000508.1:1327500-1370000 GCA_023014485.1 Bathynomus jamesi
TTTTTGAACGCAAGGAGCAACCAATTGGTAGCCGAATAACCATAGGGATTGTGATGAGGGAATAATCTGACGGACACTCGAGAGTAGCGGCAGTCCTGTTCGCGAGAGAAACCCAGATGTCTGGTTCAATTCGTAGTTGGACGGTTTTAGGGGAATTAAATTTTTTAAATGAACATACCGGGGCATGCCGGTCACGAATTAAGTCGATAAAGCAAGAACTAGTAGTTGGAAGAATAACTGGTTTGAGTGGAGGACAAACGAGTTGTTTATTTGGTTGCGGGAATCGGCAATGCCGGACGTCGCTATCTGACATCATAGAATAGGCTGACAGATCTTTGGTGAGGAAAAGGTAAGGTGGCACGGTGGGTAAATACAATCGATAGACATTAGAATTGTTTTGGTAGGGTGTTGGGAAAGGGTGAAATTTATATACGTCTTAAGTGAGGACATCGAAAAATGGTATAATTATGAAGTATTTGTAGGGGCGTGGTCCATGTACAGTCCAGGTGTATTTTAGAAATTGGGGGTAATTAGTGTGGTTGAGTGGGAATATGGGTGATAATTTTAATTGTGTCTGGGCGGTGTAAATCAAGGACTGAAGTGTTTCCCATGGTATTAGGGTGGAAAGAGTGATTTTTCCATGGGCTAGCTGGGTTGCACGCAAAACCTTGGAATGAATCGTAGTTATTCGTTGTAAGTATTTATCGATTAGGGTTACTTGTAGGTTCATTATCTCTATTAATTCTAGATATCTTTTGTGTTCTTTGTATTGAGCTAACATGGATTCAAGGTATGTGAATCTGTCCGAAAGGGAGTGGAGGAAGCGATTGTTTTCGTGTAGTGACCTAATAGTTTGTTTTAACATGTGTCCATTATACTGTCGATTTCGTGCGAAGAGATTCAATTTGAATTTGAGAAAGTATCAGAGTATTATAGCAAGAAAAGAATTAATAATCGTCGACCATAAAGCGAGAGAAAGAGACAACCCAAGCACCATAGAAGATATTGGCATAACAGTCTGGCGAGTCTGTAGCCAAGAGTTAACAAGAGGCGCCCGAAAAAATTAGAATGTTATAGAAGAAATATCCGTTGCTGCCTCCTAACTAGAACCCCGTCGATTCCGAACCGACTCAGGGCCATAGACGGAGGGGTTAACAAATATATATATCTATATATATATATATATATATATATATATATATATACAGGGTCCGCAAAAAAAAAGGAGCATGACGAAAATGTTAACTGTACATTTATTTTCACACATAATGACAAATAACTTATTTAGGCAAATAAGCAAAAAATAATCTAAGTTAGTACCAAATTTCATGTCAATACGTCAAAAATTAAAGAAAAATATAAAAGTTTTACTAGAAATGTCATATAATTTTACAATTTCCAAAGAAAACGAAATTATAAGACTAAAAAAATTGTTCGATATGTTTGCCAGAAATGTTTACTGTACATTTATTTTACACATAAGACAAATAATTTATTTTAGGCAAATAAGCAACAAATAAACTAAGTTAGTACCAAATTTCATGTCAATACGTCAAAAATTAAAAAAATATAAAATTTTACTACAACATGTCAATAATTTTACAATTTCCAAAGAAAACGAAATTATAAGACTAAAAAAATTGTTCGATATGTTTACCAGAAACCTCTACAACCATTCGTAATCGGGGCCTAAATTGATCTATAGCTTTATCTACTTGATCTTGGTAATTTCTTCCCATTTTTGTACGATAACTTCTTTCAAATGTTCGACATTTCGGATCTTATGCTTGTACACTTTCTCAGCCAACATTTCCCATATTCAGTAGTCTACGGGATTCAAATCTGGACTATTTGGGGGGCCAATCTTTTGGGTAAAGCAATTCAGGAACATTATTTTCTAAAAATTCAATAGTTGACTTAGCGGTATGCGCCCGACCGCCATCCTGTTTGGAATAAGAAGTAACCATTATTCGCCAATCGTCTCATTTCGGGCAGCATTTGTTCCAACAAAGTTTCAGTGTAATAGCGGCGTCTACTTTGATGTTTGGCTCTACGAAAAAAACAGATGTCTTGCCTAGTTTAGACACACCGACCCATACCATTACGCTGGCAGAAAAATGATTACGGGTAGCATAAAGTCTATCATCTGGTATTTCATTTTTACGATTAACTCTTGAATACACTCTGTCATTTTGGGAATTTCGCGGTGGTTCTACCGTAAACTTCTTTTCGTTAGTAAAAAAGCCGAGGTCTACTTTTTCGGGAGTGATATTTCTTAACATGCGTTCAGAACAAACAACTCTTTTCTGTTCGTTAATTTCAGTTAATTTTTGCCCGTGTATCCGTTTATAAGGTTTTAGTTCAAGGTCGTTTTTAATAATGTTTCTGACGCTACTTTCGGATATGCTCAACTCATTAGCAATTCTTGACGGTGTCACGTGAGTCCCTGGTCTGCCTTCTTGACTACAAATTCTTAGTTCCACATCTCTGATGTTTTCTTCGGTTCGAACTGATCTTAGTTTCCCGCTTCCTTGTTTCCTTTCAGTACTTTCAGTTTCGTCGATTTTTCTTAACAGCTTGTCCAAACCTCCGTTCGACCATGGTTTATTCAGAAACTCTTGTAATAATTTTATTGCGCCATAATTTTTATCAAGTCTATAATGTTTTATTAATATTTTATCTTCTTTAGAAAAGGGCATATTATCATTTTTATTGATTAAAATTATTTAGGCATCTGAAAAAAATAATTTAAAATGAGAAAAACTAAATTTTTACGGGGAAATTCCTTTTTTTAGTCATTGCACGTTTGTGGCCATAAAATCTTTATTTTATGACCGATTTTGATGAAATTTATTTTATACAACTCTGGGCTCTTTTATCTTTAGCTACATATATAACATTTAATGGTCCGACAAAAAATGCGGGCGTGAGAGCAATTTTCGTCATGCTCCTTTTTTTTCGGACCCGTTATTATATAATATATATATTATTATTATATATATATATACATACATATACATATATATATATATATATATATACACATATATATATATATATATACAATATATATACAGGGTGGGCGGAAAGTAGCTCCCTATTTTGGATTGGTAAAAAAATACGTATATTATCCATTTATTTCAGAAGAAATAATATGAAAAGGTAGGCATACATGGTAGGTTTTCTCTAAAATTCAATGTGGGCTCCAACTCTTTCCACCAGCTTCTGGAGCCGCCCAGGAATGGCGTCCACTGACTTTAGCAGAACTCCGGCGGGATGGAGGACATGACTTCCCGAATTCGGTCCTCCAGTTCTTCCAATGTCCTCGGTTTGGTGCGGTAGACTTCTTCCTTTACCACCCCCAAAGAAAGAAGTCGCACGGTGTCAAGTCGGGGCTCCTGGCTGGCCATTGATGTGGACCACGACGACCCATCCAACGCCCAGGGAAGTGGGCATCCAGCCACTCACGGACAACAAGAGCGAAGTGCGGAGGGGCGCCATCTTGCATAAATATCAGATCGTCGATGTTCTCCCATGTGCTGACAACCGGCCAGACCTCGTTTCGCAACATAGCAAGGTACCGCTCAGCATTCATGGTGTTGCGCAGAAGGAACGGGCCCACAACCTGATCTGAGCTCATACCACACCACACCGTTACACTGAACCGATTCTGCCGTTTTTCAGCGGTAACCGTGCGACTTCTTTCTTTGGGAGTGGGTAAAGGAAGAAGTCTACCGCACCAAACCGAGGATATTGGAAAACTGGAGGATCGAATTCGGGAAGTCATGTCCTCCATCCCGCCGGAGTTCCTGCTAAAGTCAGTGGACGCCATTCCTGGGCGGCTCCAGAAGCTGGTGGAAAGAGTTGGAGCCCACATTGAATTTTAGAGAAAACCTACCATGTATGCCTACCTTTTCATATTATTTCTTCTGAAATAAATGGATAATATACGTATTTTTTTACCAATCCAAAATAGGGAGCTACTTTCCGCCCCCTGTACATATATATATATATATACACATATATATATATTATACATATATATACACATATATATATATATACACACACACATATATATATATATATATATATATATATATATATATATATATATATATATATATATATATATATATATATATATTGGAATGAACTCAGAATGGTTCCCTGAGTTTTTTATGATACACACAGACCGTTCATGGAGCAAGGAACTCTTCTGGGATAATTAAATCCACTATAGCCCGAATAAGTAATGGTAAATGACAAATACCATAGTTTTTCTTTTTCATGATGCAAGCCCGACGTGGGCAACGAGTCTCTCGCAAAGAGGTCCCATAAATATAGCTTCTCTCACCAGCTATCTGGAAAGTAGACAGGATCCAGCTTTGGGACATGGATCTAGGGTTTAAAGCAGCCTAGCCCCACTACATTTAGAACCTCAATATAAGTAAAAGACTCGTTGCATTCACGTCGGATTGAATAAACCAAAGAAAAAGGGGTAACTATTATATTTTTAGCCAAAACCAAAACTTAAACCTCAACTGGCAGAATTGAGCGTCCACTTTTCAAGGCACATAACATGTCCGTTTCATGATGGGCACATATATACATATATATATATATGAAAATTATTTCACGAAAGTAATATGTGAAAAATATTTATCATGAATGAAACCACGAAGGAAAGGAAACAGAATGGTGCTCAAGCGCTTTCGTCTAATGACATCCTCAGGAACACTGAAGTACATAAAGGGTTACAGCCTATATATAGGTTACAGAAAAAAAACTATACGCATATATATATATATCGTAAAGAACGACGCTTGTATAGGAGATATTCCGCGCAAGACGAGAAAGAGAAAACAACAAATGAAAAAATGAAGTACCACCTGGGAATCGAACCCGGGATCTTCCGATTGCCGGTCAGACGCGATAACCACTACACCATGGACTCCACTCTTCCAAATGCCGTAATTCCTCTACATACTCGCAGAAACCAATGCCCCAAGGAGGCACCTCCCGCTTGCCGTAACATTATATACATTCAACTGCAAAGAACACACAGTATAAATAACGTAAAGAACGACGCTTGTATAGGAGATATTCCGCGCAAGACGAGAAAGAGAAAGCAACAAATGAAAAAATGAAGTACCCCTGGGAATCGAACCCGGGATCTTCCGATTGCCGGTCAGACGCGATAACCACTACACCATGGACTCCACTCTTCCAAATGCCGTAATTCCTCTACATACTCGCAGAAACCAATGCCCCAAGGAGGCACCTCCCGCTTGCCGTAACATTATATACATTCAACTGCAAAGAACACACAGTATAAATAACGTAAAGAACGACGCTTGTATAGGAGATATTCCGCAAGCGTCGTTCTTTACGTTATTTATACTGTGTGTTCTTTGCAGTTGAATGTATATAATGTTACGGCAAGGGGGAGGTGCCTCCTTGGGGCATTGGTTTCTGCGAGTATGTAGAGGAATTACGGCATTTGGAAGAGTGGAGTCCATGGTGTAGTGGTTATCGCGTCTGACCGGCAATCGGAAGATCCCGGGTTCGATTCCCAGGTGGTACTTCATTTTTTCATTTGTTGTTTTCTCTTTCTCGTCTTGCGCGGAATATCTCCTATACAAGCGTCGTTCTTTACGTTATTTATACTGTGTGTTCTTTGCAGTTGAATGTATATAATGTTACGGCAAGCGGGAGGTGCCTCCTTGGGCATTGGTTTCTGCGAGTATGTAGAGGAATTACGGCATTTGGAAGAGTGGAGTCCATGGTAGTGGTTATCGCGTCTGACCGGCAATCGGAAGATCCCGGGTTCGATTCCCAGGTGGTACTTCATTTTTTCATTTGTTGTTTTCTCTTTCTCGTCTTGCGCGGAATATCTCCTATACAAGCGTCGTTCTTTACGTTATTTATACTGTGTGTTCTTTGCAGTTGAATGTAGATATATATATATATATTACAATAAACGGGGAGCGAAAAAATAAAAAATAAAAAATTATTAAACATTAAAGGATTGTGGGAGGAGCATACAAATTTGTAAGGAAAAACTACCAATTTTTAGCACAAGATTAGCACAAGATCAAATGAATTGTTTCCAACCAATGTCATAGAAAAAAAAAATACAAATTTATACTGGAAATCTGCTCGGATTTTAGCACTTTGCCCTTCTTGTTTAGGTTCGATGTATATAAAAATAAATTTAAAAAAATATAAGTTATTTGAGTAGCATACAAGTTTACCAAAGATTTAGGGTTCTACCCTTCTTATCTAAATCTGTTCTGAAGGAATTCGAAACAACAGGATCGAGTTGAAAAAGAACTTTGCTTATGTTAAAGTTATTTGTAAGTTGTATAATGGCAGACTCAAGAATATTTATATTAACAATGTTGCTAGAGTGAAATAAAACTGAAGCATTATTCCAATCAATACAGTGGGATAACTCTGACAAATGGACAAAAAGGGCACTGGACGACTGTCCTGTTCTAACGGAATATTGATGCTGTTTTATACGTGTGTGCAAATCCTTTCCCGTCTGACCTATGTAAAAGGAATCATATTGTTTACAACCAATTTTATAGATAATGCCTGAATTATTGGTAGGTCTATTTTTTACTATGATATTTTTCACAATATTGTTATATGAAAATACTACATTAATATCCAAAAGTTTAAGTACATTAGCAATGCCTAAAAACCCCGGGAAAAATGGAAGTACTAAAATATTTTTTCACAAAGTACGAGTGTTATTATTGACACGATAGAAAGTTCGTTTTGCCTTGTTGAGACAAGATTCCATAAACGCAGATGGATAACCCAGATCACTTCCAATACCGTTGATTTTTTTCAATTCGGCATCGATGTATTCCGGACTGGCGATCCTAAGGGCGCGGAGAAACATTGAAGAAAAAATGGCCTTCTTAGTGGGGGTGCCATGTCCCGAGTAAAAATGTACGTAGGACAAATTGTTTGTTTTTTTCCGATAGATACTAAACTTAAAACCTGGGCTTTCCCTATGTACACGCACATCCAAAAATGGGATTGAGTTGTCTTGTTCCACTTCTAAAGTAAACTTAATGGAGGGGACTTGATCATTTAACTGAAGGAGGAAGTTATCCAGGTCACGATTCATGGGCCAGATATACAAAATATCGTCGACGTACCGCAAGAAGGACAAAGTGCTAAAACCCGGGCAGATTTCCAGTATAAATTTGCATTTTTTTTTTCTATAACATTGGTTGGAAACAATTCATTTGATCTTGTGCTAAAAATCGGTAGTTTTTCCTTACAAATTTCCATGCTCCTACCACAATCGTTTAATGTTTAATAATTTTTTATTTTTTATTTTTTTATCTCCGTTTATTGTATATATATATATATATATATATATATATATATATAATATATTATATATATATGCGTATAGTTTTTTTTCTGTACCCTATATATAGGCTGTAACCCTTTATGTACTTCAGTGTTCCTGAGGATGTCATTAGACGAAAGCGCTTGAGCACCATTCTGTGTTTCCTTTCCTTCGTGGTTTTATTCATCATATATATACATATATATATACATATGAAAATTATTTCACGAAAGTGACACGTGAAAAATATTTATGATGAATAAAACCACGAAGGGAAAAGAAACACAAAGTGGTGCTCAAGCGCTTTCGTCTAATGACATCCTCAGGAACACTGGAGTGAAAGGAGAGTTCAAGGCAATATATAGGTTACAAAAATAAACATAGATATATATATATATATATATGGGAATGAACTCAGAATGGTCCCCTGAGTTTTTTATGATACACACAGACAGTGCATGGAACAAGGAACTCTTCTGGGATAATTAAATCCACTATAGTCCGAATAAGTAATGGTAAATGACAAATACCATAGTTTTTCTTTTTCATGATGCTAGCCCGACGTGGGCAACGGGTCACTCGCAAAGAGGTCCGATAAATATAGCTTCCCTCACCAGCTATCTGCAAAGCAGACAGGATCCAGCTTCGGGACATGGATCTAGGGTTTAAAGCACCTAGCCATGCTACATTTAGAACCTCAATATAAGCAAAAGACTCGCTGCCTTCACGTCAGATTGAATGCATCAAAGAAAAAGAAAAAGGGGTAACTATTATATTTTTAGCCAAAAACGAACACTTAAACCTCAACTGGCAGAATTGAGCGTCCACTTTTCAAGGCACATAACATGTCCGTTTCAAGATCCTGTCTGCTTTGCAGATAGCTGGTGAGGGAAGCTATATTTATGGGACCTCTTTGCGAGTGACCCGTTGCCCACGTCGGGCTAGCATCATGAAAAAGAAAAACTATGGTATTTGTCATTTACCATTACTTATTCGGACTATAGTAGATTTAATTATCCCAGAAGAGTTCCTTGTTCCATGCACTGTCTGTGTGTATCATATATATATATATATATATATATATATATATATATATATATATAGTAATTATAGAAAAAATTGTTGGAGGAGCAAACACATCTGTATGGAAAAATGACAATTTTAGCAGTTTGTCCGAAATTCAACATAAATTCAAATGGCTTATTTCCAGCCAATTTTTTATATTTATTGTCTGAATGGTAAACAGGTCACAAAAGAATAAAGAAATAAAAATAAATATAAATATAAATTAGAAAAATTACAAAATAATGCCTTAGTAATATATACATCACAGACTAAATAACCATAAAGAAATAAACCAACAGATAAAAAACCAAAAATTGTAAGTGGAGTCTACAAATTCAAGCTCAAAAGGAAAGTTTACAATCAATGTAATAGATGATGCCAAAATGATATATATGTCACAAAGAAATAAAGAAATAAACCAAAAAAATAAATTGAAAAATAAATTGTAAGAGAGGCATCCCATGGTTGCGGTACGTCGACGATATTTTGTGTTTCTGGCCCATGAATCGTGACCTGGATGACTTCCTCCTTCAGTTAAATGACCAAGTCCCCTCCATTAAGTTTACTTTAGAAGTGGAACAAGACAACTCAATCTCGTTTCTGGATGTGCGTGTAGATAGGGATAGCCCAGGTTTTAAGTTTAGTATCTATCGAAAAAAAAAACAATTTGTCCTACGTACACTTTTACTCTGGACATGACACCCCTATTAAGAATGTCATATTTTCCTCAATGTTTCCCCGCGCTCTTAGGATCGCCAGTCCGGAATACATCGATGCCGAATTGGAAAATATCAACGGTATTGGAAGTGAGCTGTGTTACCCATCCGCGTTCATGGAATCTTGTCTTAATAAGGCTAAACGAACCTTCTATCGTGTGAATAATAACACTCGCGCCTTGTCAAAGCATATTTTAGTACTTCCATTTTTCCCGGGCTTCTTAGGCATTGTTAATGTACTTAAAATTATGGATATCAGTGTAGTTTTTTCATATAACAATATTGTGAAAAATAGTAAAAAATAGCCCTACCAATAATTTACGCATTATCTATAAAATTGGGTGTAAGCAATGTGATTCCTTTTACATAGGTCAGACGGGAAAGGATTTGCAAACGCGTGTAAAACAGCATCAATATTCCGTTAGAACGGGACAGTTGTCCAGTGCCCTTTTTGTCTTTTTGTCCATTTGTCAGAGTTATCCCATTGTATTGATTGGAATAATGCTTCAGTTTTGTTTCACTCTAGCAACATTGTTAATAGAAATATTCTTGAGTCGGCTATAATTCAACTTACAAATAATTTTAACATGAGTAAAGGTCTGTTTCAACTCGATCCCGTTGCTCTGAATTCTTTCAGAATGGATTTAAACAAAAAGGGCAGGTTGCTAAACCTGTGGTAAAAATTTGTTTTTGTCTCTTTTTCCTTATAAATCTGTTTCTCTTACAATTTTATTTTTCAATTTATTGTTGTTTGCGTATTTCTTATATATGTGTATATGTATGTATGTGTATGTATGTATGTATATATATATATATATATATGTATGTATGTATATATATACGTATGTATATGTATATATATTTGGTTATGCGGGTGTACATGTGTAGTTGTATTATTTGTAATTTTTCAATTTATATTTATTTTTATTTCTTTATTCTTTTGTGACTTACCGATTTTCCAGACAATAATTATAAAACCTTTGGTAATTTTTTTCCCTTATGCATATATATACACATTCCGGTGCTCCTTTAGTATGCGGTCTACAGACAAATTCACACTTTAGTATGCGGTCTACACCAATTTGTTTTTTAAATGTAGTTAAAGAAGGTTGAAATGACAATCTTACTTGAAAAAAATTTATTGAAAAGTTAAAAACATAAAAAGTTTAAATGTAAGGAAAAAAATTTATTGAAAAGTTAAAAACACAAAAAGTTTAAATGTAAGTATACCTTCTTAGCTTGTTTACTAATTGCTTGTTTACATCCCAATGTCAGTCGCCCTTGACGATTGGTTAGGTTTACTCATGATATTTTCGTTAGTTTTAACGAAAATATCTTGACTAAACCTAACCAATCGTAGGTAGACCGCATACTATAGTAGCACCGGCAATTGAATTGTTTACAACTTTACTGCTTCAAATTTCTCAAGCTGCTGATGTTAAACAATCATTTTGAATTTCAAGGTCAAATAGGGTCTAAGTAATGTGAATGAGTCATTAAGCGAAAAAAAAGAGCGGCAGAATGCCTGAGCAGGCACAAATTTAACGAAAAAAACCTGTAGACTGCACTTTGAAAAAAGTAGAGCGCGACAGAATTTGTAGACCGCATACTAAAGGAGCACCCACATTCCTTATATACTGCGTTTATATTTCGTATATATACCTTATATAAGTTGTATATATTTTTATAGTTCTTTATATATCATCTAGACATCATTTTGTTTTCCAATTTATATTTACTTGTACTTTTTTATTCGTTTGTGACCGTAGTATGTATGATTCAGAGAATAACTAAAAAACCTTTGGTAATTTTTTCCCTTATAAATTTGTGTGCCTCTCTTACAATTTATTTTTCAATTTATTTTTTTGGTTTATTTCTTTATTTCTTTGTGACATATATATCATTTTGGCATCATCTATTAAATTGATTGTGAACTTTCCTTTTGAGCTTGAATTTGTAGACTCCACTTACAATTTTTGTTTTTTTTATCTGTTGGTTTATTTCTTTATGGTTATTTAGGCTGTGATGTATATATCACTAAGGCATTAGTTTGTAATTTTTCCAATTTATATTTATATTTATTTTTATTTCTTTATTCTTTTGTGACCTGTTTACCATTCAGACAATAAATATAAAAAATTGGCTGGAAATAAGCCATTTGAATTTATTTTGAATTTCGGACAAACTGCTAAAATTGTCATTTTTCCATACAGATGTGTTTGCTCCTCCCACAATTTTTTCTATACTTACTCTATATATATAGGTACCGGGTGAACCAAAAGTAGGTGGACAGTAGGTTGAATAGGGTTTGTGTTATATTATATTATAACTATGGTGTTTGTGTTATATTATAATTATATTATAACTAAATTTATTTAAATTTAATCTTTTTTTCTTTTCAGATAGTTCAGAGAACCCATAATGGCAAATAATCTAAATACTGATGCCAGAAAATGGGTGTTAAAAGAGTATTGGAAATCTCAAAATACTGAAACTGTTAGAACAAAATGGGTTGAAACATTTGGTACTCAAGCCCCAAAGAGACAAACCATTTATCGCATTCGTGACAAATTTGATGCCACTGGCTCAATTCTTAATGCCCCAAGAACTGGTCGACCAAACAGTTTACACAGAGGACAATAAGCAACTTGTTGCCGAAGCATTTGTTCACAGTCCCAAAAAGTCCACCAGAAGAGCCTCAGCAGAACTGGACATTTCACAAACCTCTATTATACGAATTCTGAAATCTATTGGGTTGAAAGCTTATCGTCCACAGCTAATTCATGGCTTATTGGAGGATGACCCAGACAGGCGGCTGCAATTTAGTGAGATCATGCTGAACGAAATTGGAGGAAATCCAATAATTTTAGATAACATTGTGTGGACCGATGAGGCTTCTTTCAAATTATCAGGTCATGTTAACTGACATAATTGTGTTTACTGGTATAGTGAGAACATGCATTTAACATTAGAGCAGCAACTAAACCAGCCTGGTGTCACTGTTTGGGGTGGTATTTCAAGTTCTGGTGTTTTAGGACCAATTTTTGTTGATGGAACAGTCACAGGTGATAAGTATCTCGAAATTCTAATGAATGAAGTTGTTCCACACTTACAACAACAGCCTAATTCACATGACCTCTATTTCTAACAAGATGGGGCCCCTCCACATTATTCAAGAGCAGTCCGTGAGTATCTTGATGAAACATTTCCCGAGAAATGGATCGGCCGAAGAGGTCCAATTGAATGGCCTGCACGTTCACCTGACTTTACCCCAATGGATTTTTTCTTTTGGGGAGCACTCAAGGACAAAGTTTATAGTCGAAAACCACGAAGTGTTGGTGATTTGAAAAATTACATCAGAGATGCATTTCAAGAAATTAATTCACAAAGAAACTTGTGCAAAAATGTTTGTCGAAGTGTGAAAGGTAGACTTCAAAGCTGTGTAAATTGTGATGGACAGCAATTTGAGCAACTGCGTTGATAAAATTTTCAGTGCTTTGGTATTGTATTGGTATAAGTTAATTTTTTTTAAAATTTTGTATTATAGTATACAAAAAAATTAAATATAATTGTATATGTATTCTCAAAATAAACGTTATCATTTACTGTCCACCTACTTTTGGTTCACTATATATGTTTATTTTTGTAACCTATATATTGCCTTGAACTCTCCTTTCACTCCAGTGTTCCTGAGGATGTCATTAGACGAAAGCGCTTGAGCACGACTTTGTTTCTTTTCCCTTCGTGGTTTTATTCATCATATATATATATATATATATATATATATATATATATATATGTATGGGAATGAACTCAGAATGGTCCCCTGAGTTTTTTATGATACACACAGACAGTGCATGGAACAAGCAATTCTTCTGGGATAATTAAATCCACTATAGTCCGAATAAGTAATGGTAAATGACAAATACCGTAGTTTTTCTTTTTCATGATGCTAGCCCGACGTGGGCAACGGGTCACTCGCAAAGAGGTCCCATAAATATAGCTTCCCTCACCAGCTATCTGCAAAGCAGAGAGGATCCAGCTTTGGGACATGGATCTAGGGTTTAAAGCAGCGTAGCCCTGCTACATTTAGAACCTCAATATAAGCAAAAGACTCGCTGCCTTCACGTCAGATTGAATACATCAAAGAAAAAGGGTAACTATTATATTTTTAACCCAAAACCAAAACTTAAACCTCAACTGCTAGAATTGAGCGTCCACTTTTCAAGGCACATAACATGTCCGTTTCAAGATGGGAATGAACTCAGAATGGTCCCCTGAGTTTTTTATGATACACACAGACAGGGCATGGAACAAGGAACTCTTCTGGGATAATTAAATCCACTATAGTCCGAATAAGTAATGGTAAATGACAAATACCATGGTTTTTCTTTTTCATGATGCTAGCCCGACGTGGGCAACGGGTCACTCGCAAATAGGTCCCATGTTCCATGCACTGTCTGTGTGTATCATAAAAAACTCAGGGGACCATTCTGAGTTCATTCCCATCTTGAAACGGACATGTTATGTGCCTTGAAAAGTGGACGCTCAATTCTACCAGTTGAGGTTTAAGTTTTGGTTTTTGGCTAAAAATATAATAGTTACCCTTTTTCTTTGATGTATTCAATCTGACGTGAAGGCAGCGAGTCTTTTGCTTATATTGAGGTTCTAAATGTAGCAGGGCTAGGCTGCTTTAAACCCTAGATCCATGTCCCAAAGCTGGATCCTGTCTGCTTTGCAGATAGCTGGTGAGGGAAGCTATATTTAGGGGACCTCTTTGAGAGTAACCCGTTGCCCACGTCGGGCTAGCATCATGAAAAAGAAAAACTATGGTATTTGTCATTTACCATTACTTATTCGGACTATAGTAGATTTAATTATCCCAGAAGAGTTCCTTGTTCCATGCACTGTCTGTGTGTATCATATATATATATATATATATGTATATACTGTATACATATATATATACACACACATGTACATGTATATATACATGTATATACATGTATATACATGTATATATATACATACATATATACATGTATATATGTATATATATATACACACACATGTGTGTATATATATATATATATATATATTATATATATATATATACACATGTGTGTATATATATATATATATATATACACACACACACATGTGTGTATATATATATATATATATACACACATGTGTGTATGAGGTAACCACCCGGGAATCGAACCCGGGATCTTCCGATTGCCGGTCAGATGCGATACCATTACACCATGGTGTAATGGTATCGCATCTGACCGGCAATCGGAAGATCCCGGGTTCGATTCCCGGGTGGTTACCTCATTTTTTCATTTGTTTCGTTCTCTCTCTCGTCTTGCGCGGAATATCTCCTATACAAGCGTCGTTCTTTACGTTATTTATACTGCGTGTTCTTTGCAGTTGAATGTGTGTATATATATATATATATATATATATATATATATATATATGAAAATTATTTCACGAAAGTAACACGTGAAAAATATTTATGATGAATAAAACCACGAAGGAAAGGAAACACAAAAAGGTGCTCAAGCGCTTTCGTCTAATGACATCCTCAGGAACACTGAAGTACATAAAAGGTTACGGCCTATATATAGGTTACAGAAAGAAAAAAAAAATTAAAAAAAAATAAAAATAAAATAAATAAATAAATAAATAACATACATACACACAAACATATATATATATATATACTGTATATATATACATATCTACACACACATATATATATATATATATATATATATATATATATATATATATATATATATGCAATAAACAGAGAAGTAAAAATAAAAATTAAAATTAGAGGATTAACAGAGGCATACAGATTTGTAAGGAAAAATATCGATTTTTAGCACAAGATCAAATGAATTATAAAAATACAAATTTATACTGGAAATCTGCCCGGGTTTTAACACTTTGCCTTTTATAGTCAAGTTTCGATATATATAAAAATAAAATGAAGATTAAAAGTTAATAAAGTAGCAAACAAGTTTACCAAAGATTTAGCGTCCTACCCTTTTTATCTAAATCTGTTTTGAAGGAATTCATAACAACAGGATCGAGTTGAAAAAGACCTTTGCTTATGTTGAAGTTATTTGAAAGTTGGATAATGGCAGACTCAAGAATATTTCTATTAACAATGTTGCTAGAGTGAAATAAAACTGAAGCATTATTCCAATCAATACAGTGGGATAACTCTGACAAATGGACAAAAAGAGCACTGGACAACTGTCCTGTTCTAACGGAATATTGATGCTGTTTTATACGTGTGTGCAAATCCTTTCCCGTCTGACCTATGTAAAAGGAATCACATTGTTCACACCCAATTTTATAGATAATGCCTGAATTATTGGTATGGCTATTTTTCACTATGATATTTTTCACAATATTGTTATATGAGAATACTACATTAATATCCAAAAGTTTAAGTACATTAGCAATGCCTAAAAAGCCCGGGAAAAATGGAAGTACTAAAATATTTTTTGACAAAGTACGAGTGTTATTATTGACACGATAGAAAGTTCGTTTTGCCTTGTTGAGACAAGATTCCATAAACGCAGATGGATAACCCAGATCACTTCCAATACCGTTGATTTTTTCCAATTCGGCATCGATGTATTCCGGACTGGCGATCCTAAGGGCGCGGAGAAACATTGATGAAAAAATGGCCTTCTTAGTGGGGGTGTCATGTCCCGAGTAAAAGTGTACGTAGGACAAATTTGTTTTTGTTTTCCGATAGATACTAAACTTAAAACTTGGGCTTTCCCTATGTACACGCACATCCAAAAATGGGATTGAATTGTCTTGTTCCACTTCTAAAGTAAACTTAATGGAGGGGACTTGATCATTTAACTGAAGGAGGAAGTTATCCAGGTCACGATAAGTAGTATAGCCGCAAAAGGGGAGAGTGCAGGAATGTTGCAGATTATTATGTAATGTTGCAAAGGGGGGGTTGTTGCAAAGGGGGGTTGTTGCAAAGGGGGGATGGGGTTGTTGCAAAGGGGGTTGTTGCAAAGGGGGGTGGGGGAAAGGGGGGTGGGGGAAAAACTTGGAGGCGGCGTTATCCCCCAAGAGAAAGGAGGAGGAGGAGAGAAAGGAGGAGAGGTGTTCACCTGGCAGGAGCCAAGTGCACATTAAGACTTCCAGCCGAGTTGGCGTTGTTTTATAGGCTCCTAATCAGCCAGTTGGCGTAAATGGCTTGAGTTGCCAGATACCGCGATACCATTGTATACATTATTATAGACTCCTAATCAGCCAGTTGGCTGGTTGTCAGATACCTCTTTTTAGCAGTATTATTGCATACATTATTATTATATACGCCTAATCAGCCAGTTGGCTGAGTTGCCAGATAGCGCCATGTATTCCATTGTATACACTATATAGACTCCTAATCAGCCAGTTGGCTGTAAATGGTTGTCAGATTCCTCTTTTTAGCAGTATTATTGCATACATTATTATTATAGACTCCTAATCAGCCAGTTGGCTGGTTGTCAGATACCTCTTTTTAGCAGTATTATTGCATACATTATTATTATTATATACGCCTAATCAGCCAGTTGGCTGAGTTGCCAGATAGCTCCATGTATTCCGAAGACAGAGTTGTCAGATATCATTGTATACACTATTATAGACTCCTAATCAGCCAGTTGGCTTAGAAGGCTTAAATATTGCCAGATACCTGTTGTATACAGAATACCGGTAGTAGAAGGCATAACAATAAACAACATTGCATCATTCTTTTTATTATAAATATATAGAAAATAAATATACATTTGAGGAATATGCGTATAACAGAAATATATACACACAATTATGGATATATAATATATAAAATAAAATATACATTTCAAATAAATATACATTTGAGGAATATGCGTATACAGAAATATATACACATAATTATATATAAAATAAATATACATTTCAAATAAATTACATTTCATATACATTTCAATATGTACATAACAGTACAGGAGAAATATACTCACACACACACACACAATTATGGTGATATATAAAATAAAATATACATTTCATATACACTTCAATATGTACATAACAGTACAGGAGAAATATCAAGCAAAATATATATATATATATATATATAAACACAAATCAATAGAAATATGCGTATAATCGTCAAGCAAAATATATATACAATTCACTTTTTTTTCAAAATACTAAACTCGGTCTTAATCGAGTTTACAATTACATCATTATTGCTCTGCATTACGCAGTATATGCGGCTTAATATTATTTCACCGCTTAAAGTATAGGGAAGCCTGTATTCGATATGAATGGCTTTCATATCGTTCAGTACTATTTTTGTCCCCACTTTACAACCGGTTGGCAAGTCATCTTTAAATACGTCTAGAATACAATCAAAAGCACGCACAAAGAGTTCATCGTTAGCTACATTATTAAACACAAGTTTATAAGAATGCTTTCCCAATCGAGGGTTTATTTCTACCGACTCGGGCTTTTCAATCGTAAACTCTTCACTCAACATAACGGCAATTGAAATAATCTTCTAAATCGTTACGGCAACTGCGCGTTATATAAAGAAATAGTTCTTCAGGGTGAACGGTGTAGGTGAGCTCAGCCTTGTACCGATCAATTGCTTTGTACCAAAGTTCATGGTATTTCAAAGAGTCTAAACTTTTTAAATAAACATCCAGCACTAGACCATTCTCACCAGTCCTACACTCGGTAAACCCATCGAGCAGAGCAGTGTATGCGTATTCAAGAACTGTATCAAAATAAAGCATATCCGTAACACGCGCGTCTAATATAGATTTCAGTTTACGGAATCCGACGATTTCAAACATTCTGTCGAGGATGAAACGGTTTCGCGTAGGAATAGAGCGTTATTATCAGAAGCATTCTTCCACATAAGCCTTATATCAATGCACGGCCGATCGTTATTTATACACAACGTACATACAACGGCGTATGAGGGCGCGTCACTAATCTGCTCTCTTCTTGTACCTACGTTAGCAGGTATTTTATACGATCTCACACCACTTATCAACTATCACAAAGATTCTATTCATCTCCTCGATACTTAAATAAACACGTTTGTTTGTCGGTCTACATTCCGTTTCCAGTACATAGCTAATGGTACCGGAATTACGCCTGAACACGCGCAACGATTTCGTCACGGACACATCGTACGAGGCGTTGAGAATGCTGCTCAAAGGAAGTTCCATCGTATTCGAGGAGCGCACGTCCACTCGGTTAAGCTCTGAGATAACTATGAGCCGTGTGAGGCACAGACAGGAACGGTTCGACGGGCGGCTGACTCGATGATACGTGAATGGGCATGTTCGTACGACTCGAATTGTTGCACATATTTGTTTTTCCGTTTCGCCACTACCAGCCTACGCACTTTGGATAAGAACTAGGCGCTAATCATCTCCACACTCCGGCGCACTATTTGAGAGGAACATATGCTCATATTTTTCCTTTCTACCCATCAAACGATACTCGTCTCTAAAATCTGTTAAAAACTCACGCATGGCACTAGCCCAACCTCACTATGAACCTCATCATGATATACGTTAATATAGTGATAAAAACACCTAAGATTGTCCATGATCACGAGATTCACATTTTCAGACGTAGGGTATGAGTAATCGACATGGTGTAGCATGACGTATACCGCTTGTCACACCACCATCCACAAGGCTCATTATCCATACCTGCTGCTTCTCTTCTGCACGCGTTGTTTCTTTTACTTCACGGTGTATGTGAGACTTTATAAAGTTTAGCCCTGCAGCATACTTCAGCACATCGTCTGTGCAACGAAAGCCTTCAACAGTCTCACCAGAACATCCGTAGAGTATTTGTACATCTTGGAACTTCGCACAATCCAATGTGGCTTTAAAAGAGGCATAGGAGGGGGAATAGGAAGTTTTTCGGTATCCACCACATCCTCACACTTTACTGAATACCATTTCATAAACGTTGTGCAAGCAATATTAAAGGTAGCCATTCAATATCGTCTGATCTGAATACACGTCTGATCTCTCGGGCTTACTGCGGTCGACTGACCACGCAGGGACTCCCAGATAGTAGCATGACTCACGCAGTGGGCGGAGCTTAGAACTTTCACCTACACACACACACACACACACACACACACACACACACACACACACACACACACAAAGGAGAAAGTGAAACGCTATTGATTTATTGAGATATTCATATATTTACAAATACGATTCGAGATATTCAAGTTATATATACATATATATTTACAAATAGATACGATTATATACAAGACGTGTGAGTTAGAAGCATCATTGGTATCCAAAGGGTACGGTATCATAGGTGCCAGGTAACTGGTAACGTTTCCTATAGGTGTTACGGCACACCATCGTACCCCTAAGTTCCTTCACGCCTCCAGCTTCTGCGCCCGAAAATTGTGGTGCCTACAATTAGTTGGTGAGGTTCCAAACATACTAGATCCTTCAACGACTCAAAGTTAAAACCTCCCGATTCGCATGGTTGAGCGTAATACCCTTTGCCTTCACGATATATTTCATTTCATCCCCTACCTGACCCGTACCCCATAAGTCTTAGGTCCTGTTGAGATAAAAGAGTCGGCGTATGCACCGTCCCCATACTCATCCTTGATCTCATCAGTGAGCTCGCCGAGGAACTCCCCAATAGCGGGCATGTAATCACCCTCACTCTCTGTGAATATCACGCTATCTGTATCGGCATACAATACTCTCCGCCAAGAGAATGCAATAGACCCCAAAGTTTTATACGGGCGTAGGCTGTTGTGAAGCTCGCCACAGGTATGTTTGTAACCCTTGAGGTATCTGTGGCAAATTCAGTGTTGTTGTACTTTATTACGTAAGTATTACCTACATTCACGATCTCCATGACCTCTTTATCGGGGGCATTGGCATAATCCCAGACATCGCTATAACTTTGTGCCAAATGAATGTTCCCTCTGCCGGTATTCTGCGCAAATTTTCCGCATAGACTGTTTAGATACAATTTTGCACTAAAGCGCTTGCCAGGATTCTTTACAATTTGGGCACGATCAAGTTGTATACCTTCGCGGTCGCGGTAACGTTGAATATAGGCAGACTTTTCATCTTCGGTATCAACTCCTCGCGGATACCCTGATGCTTCAACCTTATCCTTCAAAAAGGCGTTTATATATGGTGTGAAAAGGTTGGGGAGCTTCTGAAACCTCCACACCTCGTGTATCTTCAGTATTCTATAACCATGGCGTACGGCTAGGGCCAGCTCAGGACTTGTGTATACGCCTCTGATCTTACGCTGGTGGGGTATATGGTTACATTCGCCGTTATCCTCTTCCGCGCACTTCACGCACAGGGGAAACATGAGCTTGTCGTCGATAACGACAGGTAAGATCGGCATCCATAAATTGCGTGGGGGGAGTACGTCTACGAAAGAGAGCCCAAAGTAATGATCATTCAAATTTTTTTAAAATTCATTGATGGAGGGTATGCTAGGTCTCACCAGTTTCTGAGGAGCGCCCACGGGGTACGGATGGCTCTTCATCACGTATGGGTATAAAGAACAGAAATCGTAGTAATGGAGCTTCACGCCCTCCGTAGGTGGGAAGTATAGTCTGAAAGGATTTGTACGTCCTCCAAACAAGCTATCACCACATTTGAGAGGATCCAGCACCATTGAACGCTTGATCGTTTTTATTTCCTCACGGTATACATCGTCTGTCTCCATCCGTGCATCATATTCATGCTCCCACAAGACTTTGTGAGTGAACTGTGATCCTATAAGTTGATCGCGGGTGCGGGTCGATGCAAGACAGTCGGCAGGAGACCTACCGTGGATATCTCCGGTGACTCCGCACTCAGGACGGGGGCATCCATGCCACCAGCAACCGTTAAAGGAGTACACAGTCTTCACACCAGTGACACGGTTTTCACTTAACCCATCAACCCAAAAACACGTCCATTAATCTTAATGGGTACTTCACCCGTGTTGCGGGCGTGCTTTATGTATACACCTGTTTGTTGCTGCAGGTGTATGAGCCAGTAAATAGCCTTGTGTCCGTAACTGCGGGGGTTGTTTCGGTGAATAATGGCTAAGGTGTCTTTAGGCATGAAGTTATTCTTGAACACCGTAAAACATAATGATGCGATGGTGGTTGCGACTTGCAGTGGATCGCATTTGAAACGGGCTATGTACATACTTCTAAAGGCCTGGAAACATACTCTAAGCACGCGCACATCATTCACGCAATAACGCTCACATTCATCAGCTATATTATAAGGGTTACTTTCATTAAAACTGTCGTAGTATCGATCAAAGTCTTCACGTTCATCCATGCAGTCAAAAATGTTTGGGGGGTGGTGGGCCTACATAGTTTAAAGTCTCGCTGGTGAGGAAAGTGTATGGGAAGTATCCTTTGGAAACTCAGCTGCTACTCCCATCACCTTGGGTAGCTTTGCTAATTTACAAGGTGTGAATAATAAAGTATCTTTAAATTGTACATTGCCTCTTATCTGCATCTGTATTAATTTGTTGCCTCTTTTCAATGGATCACCTGTAAATATCTCAGAGGATTCGTGTTCAAGCAACTCCTTATACAGGAACTGCGTGTCAAAACTTTGCCCCGTTATGGGCGAGAATATACACAGTCATTTTTTTGAACTTGTCGGCTAACTTGACAATATAGGACACAAATAGTTTCAAAGGACTATCGCTGACATTCATTTTAAAAACGTTTGTCCGTTTACCGCATTGGGGCACTCGTCACATTCGATACCCATACACTCATCACAGATGGTCTGGCTCACAAGTAAATGTGGAATTACCTCTTTGGTTTCAGCGTTCGTATATGTTTCTATATCGTAGTACACAGTTATACAAGGGTTATTTTTAGGCTTAGCATCTTTCATATAAACACACATGCTTTACTCCATCCGCCTTATATTCCTCCTGGCATGTAGGACAGTGAATTACGTCGCACTTGTGCTTAAATTTTCCCCAATTATCCATTGTGTGAAACATACCACATTCACAGATTCTCATTTTCCTGCACGTACCAATTTGATTTATGGAGATCAAAGCAGCTATTATTGAAAAATGTGCGTCTACACACATCACAGTCTCTCTTCTCAACTACACGGCTTTCACATTTGGTGCTTTTACACTGCTCACATACCATGTGACATTCTTTACAATGTCTCACTATATCATCCGCAAACTCGAGGCACCCCTTACACAAATCATGATGTCTCCATATTTTCGACTTTTGTCATAACTCGCGTAAAGCCCCTTATATTACGGATGGGGAGATACGTTTGTTCCTGACAATCCTAAAATAAGTAGGGGCCTTGTACGATCTCTCACACAGCTTTTAAAAACATACACAGTCCGGCGGCGATCATCCAAACCAAATATAACTATGCGCACATTCATTTCCTGTTCTACCTTCTCAGCTCTTCAGGACCCATATTACAGTCAAATTCAAGTTCACAGTCTACAGCTAGTTTACGGGCACGCTCAACGATCGTAGGCAGCCAAATTTTTTGAGTCCGTGTATTTTGTACAGTAAACATACGTGCTAAGAGTACTGCTATAAAGCCGCAACCACGATCGACGTTTATATGCCTTCGGTAAATAGTTGGGGAATTGAAGTTAAGAGTGTACGGTATGGCACTATGACCCGCAAACACGGAATACACGGTCAATATTTACCGTGAAGTTGTCCATATTGAAGGCTATACTACTTTGGACGGCTTGCATTATACGCCCTAATATATATTCACATCTTCAGCAGCCAAACGTCTAAACGGTACTATCACCCAATAATCGTCTACATCACCGTCATCTGACCCGAATCCAAAGGACAGACTCGTCCTGACCTCACGCTCGTCGCGATTCGAAGAGCAAACTCTATAATATGCTGTACTACTACCCTGCGTATCCCGCGCTCAATACCATTGCTATACAGGGCTCTAGGGTCGACCCTGACTCTATACCGATTTCTAGTCAAGGCGGGGGTGGGGGCTGCGGATCGCACTAACTCTAACGTAATAACATCCTCAACAGAACTAGGGGCGGAGAATTAGTGGCTATATTAGGTGCTGCTGCTGATGGGGGCCCTGTTGCGTAGGAGGGTTGGGGATCTATTATTGTAGACTAACAGAACGGGGGGCAGAATAAGGGGGTATATTAGGTGCTGCTGCTGGGGAGGTTGTTGCGTAAGAGGTTGAGGGTTGGGGGTCTGCTGCAACAGGTACGTATTTCGGTCGCTTTATACCTGATGTGGGGTTCTCATACCTCCGCTTTGGACGTGCAACCTGTATCGCTGGTGAGGGTTCAGGGGAAGAGATCATAACTACACTGTCGTCGAGGTCATCCGTAATGATAGGGTGCTCTACCTCATCGTCGGTTCTGTGGGAGAAGAATATAAGGATCAGCACTCAAAATTTGTAATATTTTGTAAATGACCCACTTAGGAGTGTGACGTGTTAGAAATGGACTCTGTAGAAAAATTCAGATTCACGAGCCCATCCACATGTATTATATCTGGACCTACAGGATGTGGTAAAACTGTGTTTATGCCTTAAAATCATTAAAGAAAAGGGCGAGATGTTCTCGAAATTTGTGCATAAAGTTATATGGTGCTATTCGACGTATCAATCAGCGTTCAACGAGTACCAAGATGATATTTTGTTCCACAAAGGTGTATATGACGTTAATTCGCTAAAGGGAACTGAACATACAATCATTGTAATTGACGATCTCATGTTGGAGATGGATAAACGTTTGCCGAGACATTTACAGTATACTCCCACCATCTTAACATAAGCGTGTTCTTCATCAATCAGAATCTATTTTTCAAAAATAGATACATGCGCGATGTGTCGTTAAATACGCAATATCTAGTCTTATTCGCGCAACGTAGAGATGTATCACAAATTGGGGTATAGCCAATCAAATGTTCCCGAATCAGCGTAAGGAGTTTTGGAAGTTTATAAAGAAGCTACAAGCACCGCGTTACGGATATTTGCTTTGCGACCTTCATCCGCGAAACACGTTTAGAGTGCTTCTGCGAACGAATATATTTCCAAACGAGCCTGAAACGGTGTATATTCCAGAATGACAAAGAGACTAAAGAAATACCATGAATTAATAAAAATCTATCATCGACTGCCCCGGGCAATGCAGCAGATGTTTATTAAAAATATCGACGCCGACTTTTTAAAATGCATCTGTGAAATCTGTCTTAACGTTATAAATTGCAATGTATCAATGAAAACCCATCAGAAGGCTCGCCTACGCCGCTACAAGAACATAATACGTACACTCGCTCGTAAAAGTCAAACTGTAGCGAAGAAAAAACTAGTTATTGTGCAAACAGGGGTCATTTCTCCCCATCTTATTTTCAGTTTTGGGCCCTTTACTGACTAGATTAATATAATGAAGAAAGTGGTAGTGATTCCCCACGAGGTGTACGCTTCACTGCAAAGAGACACGGATCGGATCCCCGTAAAAGCAGACTTAAAAGAATGGAAAGCGAATTGGTTAGCCTATTAAACAGTGAAAAACACCTGATGAGAAAAGAATTCTTACCAAGAAGCTCTGCAGAAATTTCTTCACGAGTACGAAAATTATAAGATCCCTACGGAGATTCCTGTGGTTTTAGGCACAGCACGGGGGCCGATGGCGACATAGGATCTGTGTCCGACGATACAGCTGATCAACCAAAAAGATTAGCCACACAACATATCGAACATGTATTAAAAAAGTACCCTCCCACATACATTGAGGAGTAAAGGCTTAGGTCTTTATAATCTATTGAATGAGGATCCAGCCATACAATGGACCGATACAGGCGAGATCATTGTGGAAGGATCAAAGGTAGGGATCGAATATCGTAGACATTGTCCTGATATGGTGGAAAGTGGGATAGGCCACCACCATCAGGAATGGAAGCATATTAAAGAAGACTACAACAAATAAATGTCCCTAAAACGTTGATAGGAAATCTGAAAAGGTTAAAAGACTTGGAACACGCAACGTCGTGGCCAATTGAAGACGCCGTCACCCCCTGCGGTAACACCTTTCAAGAGGAGAAAGAAGAGGTTAAACCAACCTACCCACCTGCCTCTAAATACGCAAATGGCTAACGTATTAACTAAACCTTTTTCTCACAGGATTATGAAGCGTATAAGCGTCCGCTCCCTCAAAAATCTTCAACATCTTTTTTCCTACTCCGTAAAAACACTTCTGTACAGTCTATCTACGCCGCCGTAAGAGATGGGTAGGGTTGGTTTAACCTCTTCTTTCTCCTCTTGAAAGGTGTTACCGCAGGGGGTGACGGCGTCTTCAATTGTGCCCAGACGTTGCGTGTTCCAAGTCTTTTAACCTTTTCAGATTTTCCCTATCAACGTTTTAGGGACATTATTTGTTGTAGTCTTGCTTTAATATGCTTCCATCCTGATGGTGGTGGCCTATCCCACTTTTCCCACCAGATCATGGACAATGTCTAGATATTCGATCCCTGTACCTTTGATCCTTCCACAATGATCTCGCCTGTATCGGTCCATTGTATGGCTGATCCTCATTCAATAGATTATAAAGACCTAAGCCTTTACTCCTCAATGTATGTGGAGGGTACTTTTTAATACATGTTCGATATGTTGTGTGGCTAATCTTTTTGGTTGATCAGCTGTATCGTCGGACACAGATCCTATGTCGCCATCGGCCCCCGTGCTGTGCCTAATAACCACGGAATCTCCGTAGGGATCTTATAATTTTTCGTACTCGTGAAGAAATTTCTGCGAGCTTCTTGGTATAAGATTCTTTTCTCATCAGGTGTTTTTTCACTGTTTAATAGGGCTAACAATTCGCTTTCCATTCTTTTAAGTCTGCTTTTACGGGGATCTAGATCCGTGTCTCTTTGCAGTGAAGCGTACACCTCGTGGGGAATCACTACCACTTCTTCATTATATAATCTAGTCAGTAAAGGGCCCAAAACTGAAAATAGATAGGGAGAAATGACCCTCCTGTTTGTACAATAACTAGTTTTTTCTTCGCTACAGTTGACTTTAAGAGCGAGTGTACGTATTATGTTCTTGTAGCGGCGTAGGCGAGCCTTCTGATGGGTTTTCATTGATACATTGCAATTTATAACGTTAAGACAGATTTCACAGATGCATTTTAAAAAAAGTCGGCGTCGATATTTTTAATAAACATCTGCTGCATTGCCCGGGGCAGTCGTGATAGATTTTTATTAATTCATGGTATTTCTTTAGTCTCTTTGTCATCTGGAATATACACCGTTTCAGCTCGTTTGGAAATATATTCGTTCGCAGAAGCACTCTAAAACGTGTTTTCGCGGATGAAGGTCGACAAAGCAAATATCCGTAACGCGTGCTTGTAGCTTCTTTATAAACTTCCAAAAACTCCTTACGCTGATTCGGGAACATTGATTGGCTAATACCCAATTTGTGATACATCTCTACGTTGCGCGAATAAGACTAGATATTGCGTATTTAACGACACATCGCGCATGTATCTATTTTTGAAAAATAGATTCTGATTGATGAAGAACACGCTTATGTGAAGATGGTGGGAGTATACTGTAAATGTCTCGTCAAACGTTTTATCCATCTCAACATGAGATCGTCAATTACAATGATTGGTATGTTCAGTTCCCTTTAGCGAATTAACGTCATATACACTTGTGAACAAAATATCATCTTGGTACTCGTTGAACGCTGATTGATACGTCGAATAGCACCATATAACTTTATGCACAAATTTCGAGAACATCTCGCCCTTTTCTTTAATGATTTTAAGCATAAACACAGTTTTACCACATCCTGTAGGTCCAGATATAATACATGTGGATGGGCTCGTGAATCTGAATTTTCTACAGAGTCCATTTCTAACACGTCACACTCCTAAGTGGGTCATTTACAAAATATTACAAATTTTGAGTGCTGATCCTTATATTTCTTCTCCCACAGAACCGACGATGAGGTAGAGCACCCTATCATTACGGATGACCTCGACGACAGTGTAGTTATGATCTCTCCCCTGAACCCTCACCAGCGATACAGGTTGCACGTCCAAAGCGGAGGTATGAGAACCCCACATCAGGTATAAAGCGACCGAAATACGTACCTGTTGCAGCAGACCCCCAACCCTCAACCTCTTACGCAACAACCTCCCCAGCAGCAGCACCTAATATACCCCCTTATTCTGCCCCCCGTTCTGTTAAGTCTACAATAATAGATCCCAACCCTCCTACGCAACAGGGCCCCCATCAGCAGCAGCACCTAATATAGCCACTAATTCATCCGCCCTAGTTCTGTTGAGGATGTTATTACGTTAGAGTTAGTGCGATCCGCAGCCCCCACCCCGCCTTGACTAGAAATCGGTATAGAGTCAGGTCGCCCTAGAGCCCTGTATAGCAATGGTATTGAGCGCGGGATACGCAGGGTAGTACAGCATATTATAGAGTTTGCTCTTCAGAATCGCGACGAGCGTGAGGTCAGGACGAGTCTGTCCTTTGGATTCGGGTCAGATGACGGTGATGTAGACGATTATTGGGTGATAGTACCGTTTAGACGTTTGGCTGCTGAAGATGTAGAATATATATTAGGGCGTATAATGCAAGCCGTCCAAAGTAGTATAGCCTTCAATATGGACAACTTCACGGTAAATATTGACCGTGTATTCCGTGTTGCGGGTCATAGTGCCATACCGTACACTCTTAACTTCAATTCTCCAACTATTTACCGAAGGCATATAAACGTCGATCGTGGTTGCGGCTTTATAGCAGTACTCTTAGCACGTATGTTTACTGTACAAAATACACGGACTCAAAAAATTTGGCTGCCTACGATCGCTGAGCGTGCCCGTAAACTAGCTGTAGACTGTGAACTTGAATTTGACTGTAATATGGGTCCTGAAGAGCTGAGAAAGGTAGAACAGGAAATGAATGTGCGCATAGTTATATTTGGTTTGGATGATCGCCGCCGGACTGTGTATGTTTTTAAAAGCTGTGTGAGAGATCGTACAAGGCCCCTACTTATTTTAGGATTGTCAGGAACAACGTATCTCCCCATCCGTAATATAAGGGGGCTTTACGCGAGTTATGACAAAAGTCGAAAATATGGGAGACATCATGATTTGTGTAAGGGGTGCCTCGAGTTTGCGGATGATATAGTGAGACATTGTAAAGAATGTCACATGGTATGTGAGCAGTGTAAAAGCACCAAATGTGAAAGCCGTGTAGTTGAGAAGAGAGACTGTGATGTGTGTAGACGCACATTTTTCAATAATAGCTGCTTTGATCTCCATAAATCAATTGGTACGTGCAGGAAAATGAGAATCTGTGAATGTGGTATGTTTCACACAATGGATAATTGGGGAAAATTTAAGCACAAGTGCGACGTAATTCACTGTCCTACATGCCAGGAGGAATATAAGGCGGATGGAGTAAAGCATGTGTGTTATATGAAAGATGCTAAGCCTAAAAATAACCCTTGTATAACTGTGTACTACGATATAGAAACATATACGAACGCTGAAACCAAAGAGGTAATTCCACATTTACTTGTGAGCCAGACCATCTGTGATGAGTGTATGGGTATCGAATGTGACGAGTGCCCCAAATGCGGTAAACGGACAAACGTTTTTAAAATGAATGTCAGCGATAGTCCTTTGAAACTATTTGTGTCCTATATTGTCAAGTTAGCCGACAAGTTCAAAAAAATGACTGTGTATATTCTCGCCCATAACGGGGCAAAGTTTGACACGCAGTTCCTTTATAAGGAGTTGCTTGAACACGAATCCTCTGAGATATTTACAGGTGATCCATTGAAAAGAGGCAACAAATTAATACAGATGCAGATAAGAGGCAATGTACAATTTAAAGATACTTTATTATTCACACCTTGTAAATTAGCAAAGCTACCCAAGGTGATGGGAGTAGCAGCTGAAGTTTCCAAAGGATACTTCCCATACACTTTCCTCACCAGCGAGACTTTAAACTATGTAGGCCCCACCCCAAACATTATTTTGACTGCATGGATGAACGTGAAGACTTTGATCGATACTACGACAGTTTTAATGAAAGTAACCCTTATAATATAGCTGATGAATGTGAGCGTTATTGCGTGAATGATGTGCGCGTGCTTAGAGTATGTTTCCAGGCCTTTAGAAGTATGTACATAGCCCGTTTCAAATGCGATCCACTGCAAGTCGCAACCACCATCGCATCATTATGTTTTACGGTGTTCAAGAATAACTTCATGCCTAAAGACACCTTAGCCATTATTCACCGAAACAACCCCCGCAGTTACGGACACAAGGCTATTTACTGGCTCATACACCTGCAGCAACAAACAGGTGTATACATAAAGCACGCCCGCAACACGGGTGAAGTACCCATTAAGATTAATGGACGTGTTTTTTGGGTTGATGGGTTAAGTGAAAACCGTGTCACTGGTGTGAAGACTGTGTACTCCTTTAACGGTTGCTGGTGGCATGGATGCCCCCGTCCTGAGTGCGGAGTCACCGGAGATATCCACGGTAGGTCTCCTGCCGACTGTCTTGCATCGACCGCACCCGCGATCAACTTATAGGATCACAGTTCACTCACAAAGTCTTGTGGGAGCATGAATATGATGCACGGATGGAGACAGACGATGTATACCGTGAGGAAATAAAACGATCAAGCGTTCAATGGTGCTGGATCCTCTCAAATGTGGTGATAGCTAGTTTGGAGGACGTACAAATCCTTTCAGACTATACTTCCCACCTACGGAGGGCGTGAAGCTCCATTACTACGATTTCTGTTCTTTATACCCATACGTGATGAAGAGCCATCCGTACCCCGTGGGCGCTCCTGAGAAACTGGTGGGACCTAGCATACCTCCATCAATGAATTTTAAAAAAATTTGAATGATCATTACTTTGGGCTCTCTTTCGTAGACGTACTCCCCCCACGCAATTTATGGATGCCGATCTTACCTGTCGTTATCGACGACAAGCTCATGTTTCCCCTGTGCGTGAAGTGCGCGGAAGAGGATAACGGCGAATGTAACCATATACCCCACCAGCGTAAGATCAGAGGCGTATATACAAGTCCTGAGCTGGCCCTAGCCGTACGCCATGGTTATAGAATACTGAAGATACACGAGGTGTGGAGGTTTCAGAAGCTCCCCAACCTTTTCACACCATATATAAACGCCTTTTTGAAGGATAAGGTTGAAGCATCAGGGTATCCGCGAGGAGTTGATACCGAAGATGAAAAGTCTGCCTATATTCAACGTTACGCCGCGACCGCGAAGGTATACAACTTGATCGTGCCCAAATTGTAAAGAATCCTGGCAAGCGCTTTAGTGCAAAATTGTGTCTAAACAGTCTATGGGGAAAATTTGCGCAGAATACCGGCAGAGGGAACATTCATTTGGCACAAAGTTATAGCGATGTCTGGGATTATGCAATGCCCCCGATAAAGAGGTCATGGAGATCGTGAATGTAGGTAATACTTACGTAATAAAGTACAACAACACTGAATTTGCCACAGATACCTCAAGGGTTACAAACATACCTGTGGCGAGCTTCACAACAGCCTACGCCCGTATAAAACTTTGGGGTCTATTGCATTCTCTTGGGCGGAGAGTATTGTATGCCGATACAGATAGCGTGATATTCACAGAGAGGGAGGGTGATTACATGCCCGCTATTTGGGAGTTCCTCGGCGAGCTCACTGATGAGATCAAGGATGAGTATGGGGACGGTGCATACGCCGACTCTTTTATCTCAACAGGACCTAAGACTTATGGGGTACGGGTCAGGGTAGGGGATGAAATGAAATATATCGTGAAGGCAAAGGGTATTACGCTCAACCATGCGAATCGGGAGGTTGTTAACTTTGAGTCGTTGAAGGATCTAGTATGTTTGGAACCTCACCAACTAATTGTAGGCACCCACAATTTTCGGGCGCAGAAGCTGGGAGGCGTGAAGGAACTTAGGGGTACGATGGTGTGCCGTAACACCTATAGGAAACGTTACCAGTTACCTGGCACCTATGATACCGTACCCTTTGGATACCAATGATGCTTCTAACTCACACGTCTTGTATATAATCGTATCTATTTGTAAATATATATGTATATATAACTTGAATATCTCGAATCGTATTTGTAAATATATGAATATCTCAATAAATCAAATAGCGTTTCACTTTCTCCTTTGTGTGTGTGTGTTGTGGTGTGTGTGTGTGTGTGGTGTGTGTGTGTGTGTAGGTGAAAGTTCTAAGCTCCGCCCACTGCGTGAGTCATGCTACTATCTGGGAGTCCCTGCGTGGTCAGTCGACCGCAGTAAGCCCGAGAGATCAGACGTGTATTCAGATCAGACGTATATTGAAATGGCTACCTTTAATATTGCTTGCACAACGTTTATGAAATGGTATTCAGTAAAGTGTGAGGATGTGGTGGATACCGAAAAACTTCCTATTCCCCCTCCTATGCCTCTTTTAAAGCCACATTGGATTGTGCGAAGTTCCAAGATGTACAAATACTCTACGGATGTTCTGGTGAGACTGTTGAAGGCTTTCGTTGCACAGACGATGTGCTGAAGTATGCTGCAGGGCTAAACTTTATAAAGTCTCACATACACCGTGAAGTAAAAGAAACAACGCGTGCAGAAGAGAAGCAGCAGGTATGGATAATGAGCCTTGTGGATGGGTGGTGTGACAAGCGGTATTACGTCATGCTACACCATGTCGATTACTCATACCCTACGTCTGAAAATGTGAATCTCGTGATCATGGACAATCTTAGGTGTTTTATCACTATATTAACGTATATCATGATGAGGTTCATAGTGAGGTTGTGGCTAGTGCCATGCGTGAGTTTTTAACAGATTTTAGAGACGAGTATCGTTTGATGGGTAGAAAGGAAAAATATGAGCATATGTTCCTCTCAAATAGTGCGCCGGAGTGTGGAGATGATTAGCGCCTAGTTCTTATCCAAAGTGCGTAGGCTGGTAGTGGCGAAACGGAAAAACAAATATGTGCAACAATTCGAGTCGTACGAACATGCCCATTCACGTATCATCGAGTCAGCCGCCCGTCGAACCGTTCCTGTCTGTGCCTCACACGGCTCATAGTTATCTCAGAGCTTGAACCGAGTGGACGTGCGCTCCTCGAATACGATGGAACTTCCTTTGAGCAGCATTCTCAACGCCTCGTACGATGTGTCCGTGACGAAATCGTTGCGCGTGTTCAGGCGTAATTCCGGTACCATTAGCTATGTACTGGAAACGGAATGTAGACCGACAAACAAACGTGTTTATTTAAGTATCGAGGAGATGAATAGAATCTTTGTGATAGTTGATAAGTGGTGTGAAGATCGTTATAAAATACCTGCTAACGTAGGTACAAGAAGAGAGCAGATTAGTGACGCGCCCTCATACGCCGTTGTATGTACGTTGTGTATAAATAACGATCGGCCGTGCATTGATATAAGGCTTATGTGGAAGAATGCTTCTGATAATAACGCTCTTATTCCTACGCGAAACCGTTTCATCCTCGACAGAATGTTTGAAATCGTCGGATTCCGTAAACTGAAATCTATATTAGACGCGCGTGTTACGGATATGCTTTATTTTGATACAGTTCTTGAATACGCATACACTGCTCTGCTCGATGGGTTTACCGAGTGTAGGACTGGTGAGAATGGTCTAGTGCTGGATGTTTATTTAAAAAGTTTAGACTCTTTGAAATACCATGAACTTTGGTACAAAGCAATTGATCGGTACAAGGCTGAGCTCACCTACACCGTTCACCCTGAAGAACTATTTCTTTATATAACGCGCAGTTGCCGTAACGATTTAGAAGATTATTTCAATTGCCGTTATGTTGAGTGAAGAGTTTACGATTGAAAAGCCCGAGTCGGTAGAAATAAACCTTCGATTGGAAAAGCATTCTTATAAACTTGTGTTTAATAATGTAGCTAACGATGAACTCTTTGTGCGTGCTTTTGATTGTATTCTAGACGTATTTAAAGATGACTTGCCAACCGGTTGTAAAGTGGGGACAAAAATAGTACTGAACGATATGAAAGCCATTCATATCGAATACAGGCTTCCCTATACTTTAAGCGGTGAAATAATATTAAGCCGCATATACTGCGTAATGCAGAGCAATAATGATGTAATTGTAAACTCGATTAAGACCGAGTTTAGTATTTTGAAAAAAAAGTGAATTGTATATATATTTTGCTTGACGATTATACGCATATTTCTATTGATTTGTGTTTATATATATATATATATATTTTGCTTGATATTTCTCCTGTACTGTTATGTACATATTGAAGTGTATATGAAATGTATATTTATTTTATATATCACCATAATTGTGTGTGTGTGTGTGTGTATATTTCTCCTGTACTGTTATGTACATATTGAAATGTATATGAAATGTATATTTATTTGAAATGTATATTTATTTTATATATAATTATGTGTATATATTTCTGTTATACGCATATTCCTCAAATGTATATTTATTTGAAATGTATATTTTATTTTATATATATATATATATATCCATAATTGTGTGATATATTTCTGTTATACGCATATTCCTCAAATGTATATTTATTTTCTATATATTTATAATAAAAGAATGATGCAATGTTGTTTATTGTTATGCCTTCTACTACCGGTATTCTGTATACAACAGGTATCTGGCAATATTTAAGCCTTCTAAGCCAACTGGCTGATTAGGAGTCTATAATAGTGTATACAATGATATCTGACAACTCTGTCTTCGGAATACATGGAGCTATCTGGCTACTCAGCCAACTGGCTGATTAGGCGTATAATAATAATAATGTATGCAATAATACTGCTAAAAAGAGGTATCTGACAACCAGCCAACTGGCTGATTAGGAGTCTATAATAATAATGTATGCAATAATACTGCTAAAAAGAGGTATCTGACAACCAGCCAACTGGCTGATTAGGAGTCTATAATAGTGTATACAATGGAATACATGGCGCTATCTGGCAACTCAGCCAACTGGCTGATTAGGCGTATATAATAATAATGTATGCAATAATACTGCTAAAAAGAGGTATCTGACAACCAGCCAACTGGCTGATTAGGAGTCTATAATAATGTATACAATGGTATCGCGGTATCTGGCAACTCAAGCCATTTACGCCAACTGGCTGATTAGGAGCCTATAAAACAACGCCAGCCCGGCTGGAAGTCTTAATGTGCACTTGGCTCCTGCCAGGTGAACACCTCTCCTCCTTTCTCTCCTCCTCCTTTCTCTTGGGGGATAACGCCGCCTCCAAGTTTCCCCCACCCCCCTTTGCAACAACCCCCCTTTGCAACAATCCATCTCCCCCTTTGCAACAACCCCCTTTGCAACAAACCCCTTTCCCCCTTTGCAACAATCCCTTCCGCCCTTTGCAACAACCCCCACCCCCCTTTGCAACATTCCTGCACTCTCCCCTTTTGCGGCTATACTACTACGATTCATGGGCCAGATACACAAAATATCGTCATCGTCGACGTACCGCAACCAAGGGATGCCAACCCCCACGATTCTCGGAATGTAAGTAATTTCGAAAAACTCCATATAAATATTGGAGAGGAGGGGCGATAAGGGGTTGCCCATGGCCATCCCAAACACTTGTTGATAATACTCGTTATTGAAAGTGAATTTACAGTCTTTGATGCAAAGCTTAATAAGTTCCAAAACAATGTTTGAAGGTAGTGGCAGGTCATACTTATGTAATTCTTGGGAGAGAAAGTCAAGCATATCATCAATCGGCACTTTTGTAAACAATGAACAAACGTCAAAACTGATCAATCTATCGTTAGTTTCAGTACGTGCATTATTCAATTTTTCAGTAAGATCCATGGAATTTTTTACATGTGAATCAGAGATAGTTCCGAGAATGTGGGACAAGACTTTGACAAGCCATTTGGAGAGTTTATAAGTACAGTAATAGAGCCCACCGAGCTAATAATAGGGGGCATAGGGTTGCCAGGTTTGTGGGTTTTAATAAGACCGTAAAGGTAGGGCAGAGAAGGTGAAGTGGACATGAAAAGCGGAATTAAGTCCTTATGATCTTTGAGAATGCGTTTCAAGCCACTATTAAATGATTTGATGACGTCATCCTGCGGGTTCTTCCTAAGTTTGCTGTATGTGGCGGGGTCTTGGAGAAGCTCGTTCATCTTTCCGATGTAGTCCACTTTGTCCATAATAACTATGGTGTTAGCCTTGTCTGCTTTAGTAATATGGAGCTCCCCATCTTTTTTTAATTGTGAGAGGCCATCGCGAAAACGTTTAGGAAAGTTATCTTCGTAATTACCATTCGCCGCACTATAAACGAGGCCTTTAACTATGTTAAACAAATACTGAGGGAGATTGCACTGTTTTTCAAAACACGAGAGACTGTAACAAATTTGTAAAGCCGAAGGTTTTTTAACAATAAAAAAGGACATACCATATCCAAGGGCACTTTTTGCATCGTCACTAATGTTTTTCGAAGAAAGTTTCAAAACACACTTTGAGCTTGCTTTTTTACTCCACTGACTATTTCGAATGAGACTTTTAATTTTCCGATCCAAAATGTTACGAAGTGAAGTAGTTCTCCGACGTAACTCGTTGTAAATTTCATCAAACAAAGGTTGGATCCACGGTTGAGGAATAACGGTTACAAAATTATGTTTGGCGATGTTTAAATTTTTGAAGGCGGACCACTCATTTTGTCTGGTGACTTCAATATGTTTCTTTAAAATTAATCTGCTGAAGTTGTTGAACGGATGGTCGTCAATTTGTCTGAGGCGAATCGGAAGCAGGGATTTGGGAAGAACTTTCTCCTCTAGACAATTAGTAAGAAACTTTCGTCGGACACGAATTGCATGCCCCTTCATTAATGTAGAAGAAAACACGGACACAAACGGAGACAAGAGAGGGAACAGCAAGCCGAAGGAACGCGTGGTGTTCATTATATGAAAATTATTTCACGAAAGTAACACGTGAAAAATATTTATGATGAATAAAACCACGAAGGAAAGGAAACACAAAAAGGTGCTCAAGCGCTTTCGTCTAATGACATCCTCAGGAACACTGAAGTACATAAAAGGTTACGGCCTATATATAGGTTACAGAAAGAAAAAAAAAAATAAAGAAAAATAAAATAAATAAATAAATAAATAACATACATACACACAAACATATATATATATATATATATATACACATACATATCTACACACATACAGGGCGTCCCAAAAAAATGTATACACACTTTAACAGCTGATAGCTCAATTGATGTTTCTTTCTTTCCAAGTTAAACCCATTAGAATTAATAATGGCAGTCAGACTAAGCTTTGAACAAAGGAAATTCATTCTAAAATGCTACTGGAAGTGTGAAAACGCAGTTGAAGTGCAAAGACAGTTTAGGAGGGAGTTTCAAACAGATCCACCAACGCGACTTACCATCACTCGAATTAGAGATAAGTTTGAAGCCGATGGAACTGTTCAGAATGTCCACAAGAAGCGTTCCGGAAGAGCACGGACATCGACAAGCCCCACAAAGCAAGAAAGAGTACTGGAAACGTATCACCAAAGTCCAAGAAAATCTGTGCGGCAAGCGAGTCGTGAGGTAGGAATTTCAGAATCGTCTGTCCAACGCATTTTGAAGCGCTGTCAATGGAAAAGTTACATTCCAAGATTAGTCCATGCTATTAATGAAGATGATCCGGACCGAAGAGTGGAGTATTGCGAGTGGTACTTGGCACGATGTGGATGTGGATTGGACGAAGGGGTTTCGTAGAATACCCTCCGCGTTCACCAGACCTCACACCACTAGACTTTTTTTTATGGGGATACTTAAAAGACAAAGTCTACAGTCTACGCTATAAACAACAGTCGCTGAATTGAGACCAGCCATTGAACGAGAATGCACACAAATACCAAACGAAATGTTTCGTGATGTTTGCGATTCCATTGCTTCGCGTTATCAGCAGTGCCTGGACCAGAACGGACGTCAGTTTGAAAACAGGCGTTGACAAAACAATTAAATAATGTCTGTAGATTCTATTACATTTGAAAATGAAATGTATTTTAATAAACACTGCCTTTATAAGTATTTAAAGTGTGTATACATTTTTTTGGGACGCCCTGTATATATATATATATATATATATATATATATATATAATATATATATATATATATGCAATAAACAGAGAAGTAAAAATAAAAATTTAAAATTAGAGGATTAACAAAGAGGCATACAGAATTGTAAGGAAAAATATCGATTTTTAGCACAAGATCAAATGAATTATAAAAATACAAATTTATACTGGAAATCTGCCCGGGTTTTAACACTTTGCCTTTTTAGTCAAGTTTCGATATATATAAAAATAAAATGAAGATTAAAAGTTAATAAAGTAGCATACAAGTTTACCAAAGATTTAGCGTCCTACCCTTTTTATCTAAATCTGTTTTGAAGGAATTCAAAACAACAGGATCGAGTTGAAAAAGACCTTTGCTTATGTTGAAGTTATTTGAAAGTTGGATAATGGCAGACTCAAGAATATTTCTATTAACAATGTTGCTAGAGTGAAATAAAACTGAAGCATTATTCCAATCAATACAGTGGATAACTCTGACAAATGGACAAAAAGAGCACTGGACAACTGTCCTGTTCTAACGGAATATTGATGCTGTTTTATACGTGTGTGCAAATCCTTTCCCGTCTGACCTATGTAAAAGGAATCACATTGTTTACACCCAATTTTATAGATAATGCCTGAATTATATATATAATTATTGGTACTTTGTCAAAAAATATTTTAGTACTTCCATTTTTCCCGGGCTTTTTAGGCATTGCTAATGTACTTAAACTTTTGGATATTAATGTAGTATTTTCATATAACAATATTGTGAAAAATATCATAGTAAAAAATAGCCCTACCAATAATTCAGGCATTATCTATAAAATTGGGTGTAAACAATGTGATTCCTTTTACATAGGTCAGACGGGAAAGGATTTGCACACACGTATAAAACAGCATCAATATTCCGTTAGAACAGGACAGTTGTCCAGTGCTCTTTTTGTCCATTTGTCAGAGTTATCCCACTGTATTGATTGGAATAATGCTTCAGTTTTATTTCACTCTAGCAACATTGTTAATAGAAATATTCTTGAGTCTGCCATTATCCAACTTTCAAATAACTTCAACATAAGCAAAGGTCTTTTTCAACTCGATCCTGTTGTTTTGAATTCCTTCAAAACAGATTTAGATAAAAAGGGTAGGACGCTAAATCTTTGGTAAACTTGTATGCTACTTTATTAACTTTTAATCTTCATTTTATTTTTATATATATCGAAACTTGACTATAAAAGGCAAAGTGTTAAAACCTGGGCAGATTTCCAGTATAAATTTGTATTTTTATAATTCATTTGATCTTGTGCTAAAAATCGATATTTTTCCTTACAAATCTGTATGCCTCTTTGTTAATCCTCTAATTTTTAATTTTTATTTTTACTTCTCTGTTTATTGCATATATATATATATATATATATATATATATATATATATATATGTGTGTGTGTAGATATGTATGTATATATATATATATATATATGTTTGTTTGTATATTGTTATTTATTTATTTATTTGTTTTATTTTTTTTTTTTTTTTTTTTTTTTTATTTTTTTTTCTTTCTGTAACCTATATATAGGCCGTAACCTTTTATGTACTTCAGTGTTCCTGAGGATGTCATTAGACGAAAGCGCTTGAACACCTTTTTGTGTTTCCTTTCCTTCGTGGTTTTATTCATCATATATATATATATATATATATAATCATGCGGGTTGCTTCTACAGAGCTTCAATTTAATATTTAGGAGAAATCCAATGACAAGGAGAAATGTAAATGCCATGAAAAGTCTTCTTTAATGCGCAACGTTTCGAGCAATACGCTCATCTTCAGGCTGTACAATAACAATGTGAAATTAAAATCAATAATTGAATGAAAAATAAGACAAAGAAAATTTCTATAACCTATTCACAAAGGCAAATTTTAAAAGACTGAGAAAAGAGGGTTAAATTCTAAGTTATACAGATTTACATATAAAATTAAGAAGCTATTTTTAAATACATATAGTAAATGTGAAATTAATACACTGGAAAAATTAACAATAGTACACTGGAATAATGAAACTAACTAACCTTTCACTGCAATTTCCGAGGCTAAACTGATTTAAGCAGAGGCAAAACGAGAAAACAAAAGATGGCGAGGGCGATTGGGGAAGGGGGGATTATAAGGAATTGGGGAAGGAGGAGGGATTATAAGAAGTTTAAAGGGACAGCTGATGAGTCAACATTTAGCGTAGGGGTCAATGTTTTAATGTAAAGCGATTCCAAAATTCTAAGTGAGTTGGGACAAGTATTACAACCAAGAATTTTAAAATTGTCTAAAGTGACATCAGTTTTACATTTTATACTGTGTTCCCGAATACTAGAAACTTCTTTAGTTTTTAAAATTTTACCTGTTCGGCCACTTATTCCCATATGCGAATAAAATCTAGCCCTGAGAGAGCGAACAGTGCTGCCAATGTAATTCCCAAGGAGACACCTAGGGCAGGTAAATAAATATACAACACCGCTACGCAACGAGTCAGGGGTTCGATCCTTCGCTGAGAAAAGCTACCTAAAGACGTTTTATTAATAAATATGATGCGGAAATCAGTATGATAAAAAAATTTCCTTAACAACTTTGTAAATTTAAGCTTAAATTCCTTATTCAAAGGACCCATTTCAGGTACCAAGAAATATTTTATATCCTTCGGCACTGTAATACAAGGAAGTTGAGGGCTATAAACATTATTTAAGAAGGATCTAATTAGTTTGTCTACATATTGAACAGGAAAACTATTATTGGTAAAGTATGATCTTAGATTATTAAATTCATCATTAAGTAAGGTAAAACTAGAGGTCAAATTATATCCTCTGAACAGGAGAGTTTTAATACAAGACATCTTATAGTTGAAATCAGTAAAACTAAAAAAATTCATGCCCAAACCAGTGAAAGTGGGTTTCCTGTAAACTGATGTAGTAATAGAATCACCGTTTTTCGAAATTAAAAGATCTAAAAAGGGGAGGGAGCCATTTTGCTCAGTTTCCATTGTATACGTTATATTGGGGTGCAAAGAATTTAGGAAGTTAAAGAATTGTTGCGCTTGTACCGCATTATCAAAGACAGCTATCGAATCATCAACGAAGCGTCGATAGAAAATTGGCTTGAGATGAGTGGGAGATTGTCTAAAAATTACACTTTCTAAATGAGTCATAAAAAAATCAGCTGCTAACGGTCCGACAGGTGATCCCATCCCTACACCATCAATTTGTTGGTAAACCTTATTGTTGAAAGTAAAATAGCATTGTTTGAAGACCAATTCTAAAAGTTCTTTAAAATGAGACAATGAAAAACCATGAAAAATATCAACCGAGCTAAAAACCCTATCTAAAATAATGGCAATAGTTTCAGATACAGGTACATTTGTGAAAAGCGACTTTACATCAAAACTGACAAAAAACTTTTTTGAATCGAAATTCTCACCAAGGAGGTCTTTTTGGAATTCAAACGAGTTATTTATAGTGTAAGCATTTTTCGCAAAGGGTGACAGGAGACGAACAACAAATTTTGCCAATTGAAAGGTGGGTAAGTTATACGAAGCTAAAATAGGACGGAGAGGTGTTCCAACTTTATGGATTTTAGGCAGACAGTATAATTGAGCAAGATTAGCACCAGATGCGAACAACTGAGAGTAAGTATCGTTTTTTATTATCTTTAAAGACTTTAGTCGTGACAGAAATCTATTAACCTGGTCTTCTAACCTTACAATGACTTTATTGACAGGTTCAAGAATTTGTTTGAATTTAGTAAGATCACTTAGGATTTCATTAGTTTTGTTTATGTAGTCCGATTTATTCAAAATAACCACTCCGTTACCCTTGTCCGGTCTAGTCACGACAATCTCCTGGTTCTTTGCCAAATTCTTAATACACTGCAAATCACTCTTCCTAAATATGAAAGATTGAAATTTAAGATTTCTAAGTTTATGAAAAAATTCTTGACTTAAATTTGCGAACTGACATTTGAAATTATTGAATTCACCCACATGGGGAACATTTTTCAAGCCATTAAAAAATTTTTCAAAGTAAAGAAAAAACGAAGGCTTATATATTTGAAACAACGGAAGCTTAAATTGCAAACCAAGTGACAGTAAAAACTTTTCCCGAGGGGAGAGTGTGTAACTAGAAAGATTCGAAATTACCTTATCTGAATTGAAAAAATTTGGTGAATTCATTCCCAAAGCCTTTAACTTACGTTCATGTGTTTCCAAGATGGTAGAGTGAAATTTTTCTAGTTCACGTTGTACAAGAGAAATTATTAATAAATAGTCCAACAACGAAAAGGTATTTTTAAGAGTAGTTATATAATGCCCAAGAGACTTATTATGCGAGTCTGAAATTTTGATTTTATAATTAATTTCATTATTTAATAAATATTCCAGGGACGATTGATAAAATTCAGAGTCATATAGATTGTCACGGTAGAGTTTGAAGTAAACAAATTTCGGGAAAACCCTGCAGGTCCGACACATTTCAAGAAAATAACAGTCCAGTTTTGACTTGAGAAACTTTCGTGAAGTCTTCCAAACATGGCGATAAGCCCTAAGGCCATCTTGTCCATACCTTGAGTATATATGACGCGTTCGGTGGAGAAGGGGCGAACGCCACAAAATTCGAAAAATGAGTTTTTTGTCGTATAATTATCCTTTAAAACCTTTGCTTTACCTATGCAAAAAATTAGATGTTAGTCTGCACTCTTTCACGGTAAAATTTAGGTTTTAATGTATTTCAGAGAAATTCACTCCGCATCATTGCTTCACATTGAACACATCTATCTACTTTCTGGTCACTCGACAATGCCCTGTGATGCTCAATTTGGCCAAATTGAACAAAATATAAAAAATAATTACAGCAATATTATTTACACCAAAAGAGATTATGTTACGGCCATAACTACAGCCGTTTCGCAGCGCTTCCTAGTTGTAGAAATGAAACAGGCTGATTTTCTCGATTTTGACGTCCTAAAAACGTGCATTGTCATTAGGAAATCAACAACTACTAAATTTACAGATGCAAGAAAGTTAATATTTGACTTTCAACACAAAGAAGGCTACGTAATATCTACTGCATACCGCACA
>JAJOZX010000508.1:1375000-1377500 GCA_023014485.1 Bathynomus jamesi
ACACGCGTTTTGCAGATGATGCGAGTGTACCATGATAAATACAGGTCCTTATTAAAGCCATACAAGTCACGCAAGGATCAGCCTAAGTACAAAAATCAGCTTGAAGAATTTGAAAACTCTTCAAAATGCACTTTGTTTGAATCTGCACCTGCAAATGTAAGGAGTTTAGGAGATGCTCATGTGAAAAGAGTAAGAAAGTCCCTCCAAAAGAGCAGGATTTTTTAAATGACCAACGAACACGCAGAATAATGGTGATAGGAAGCATTGACATAGCACACACAAGACGATTACAAGCAAGAGAACATCGAAAGGAAATGGAAAAAGCACGTCTGGCATCCTCACAAACAACTAGTGCTGCTATAACCAATACGTCCAACTTACAAATCGAAACAGAGACGAGTGAACTTCAACAACTAGAAGAGATATCTGAAGATAATGAGGAAGATACAACCTCGACTCAATATGTAATATCAGAACAACAGATGCGTGAGCCACTGCCTTCATTAGCAATTACTTGTGATAGATTTAAAATGTCGGACAGAGCTGGGGCTGCTATTGCTTCTGCAGTATTGGCAGATCTTAAAATTGTTACTCCCGAAGACAAAGAGAATATTATAGACAGAAGTAAGCTAAGACGTGAAAGACAAAAACAGAGAAAGGAACTACAACAGATAGGAGAGCCAAAAACCATGCGGGATTATACTTTGATGGCAGAAAGGATAAAACAATGATTCAAGTCCAGGAGAGTGATGGCTCTAACCACCAAAGAACCAAACGCGAAGAGCATATCAGCATAATATCTGAACCACACTCTCTGTACTTTGCAATGTGACACCTTCCAGTGGCAAAGCTAAATACATTTGCACAGCGCTAGTGAATTGCTTGGAAGAAAGGAATGTTGATACAGGGAACATCGTTGCAGTTGGCTGTGATTCGACAGTGGTTAACACTGGTAGTATTGGAGGCACAATAAGATTACTGGAAGAAGCCTTTAATAAGCCATTGCAGTGGCTGATATGCCTTTTACACCTTAATAAACTTCCATTGCGCCATCTGTTTCATCACTTGGATGGTACCACTACTGGACCAAGAGCATTTTCAGGAGAAATTGGCCGAGCACTTTCAGACTGTGAAAAGCTTCCCATAGTTAACTTCAAACCCATTGAAATTCAAGAGGACATGTGTGAAGTTGATGTAGATGACATAAGTACTGACCAGAAATACCTTCTTGAAATTCACAAGGCTATATCAAGTGGAACATTCTCAAAGAGTCTTAGTCATAAGAGTCCAGGCAATATATCACATTCAAGGTGGCTCACCACAGCAAACAGGACTCTGCGGTTATATGCAAGCACAGATAATCCTTCAGGCAATTTACAAGAATTACCTACTTTCATTGTTAGGGTATACGCACCAATGTGGTTTCAGATAAAGCGTAAACCATTATGCCAATATGGTGCTAAACATATAAGGCATATGATTGCAAGAAGCCGGTATCTCCGTGAAGAGCTTAGGAGAGTACATGACTCAGTCATTCAGCGAAATGCATATTACGCAAATCAAGAAAACATTCTCATTGCAATGATAGCTGATGAAAGGGAACATGTGCGTCAGTTGGGATTTAGGCGTATCATAAAAGCAAGGGCATGCATTCAAGAAACAGATGTTATCAGGTATTTTAAGGTGCCAGAAATAAATTTTTATACCAAAGACTATACAGATCTCATTATGTGGCAAGATTTTCAGATAGCAGAACCACCGATAACCAAAGGAGTTTCTCTTGATGATATTGAATCATGCATCAAACATGGTACTACTCTTCATTCAGAATTATTTCAGTTTCCATGTCATACACAAGCCGTAGAGAGATGCGTCAAGCTCGTTACAGACGCTGCTGGATCAGTCTGCGGACCTACAAACAGAGACGGTTGGATTCGTGCTACATTAGAATCAAGGAAAAAACAGCCAAAATTTGAAACAAAAGCAAATTACTAAATAGTCTTCAGCAAGAACCCTTTCTAGAGGGAGGTTGGTTGGGAAAAGGGTGGTAACTCCGCTAAGGCACGAAATAACGTTTCTTAACTGTCTCAAGCCAGTATAAAGGAGGAGAGACATCCTAATTTATTACTGTTCCCTTTTTCAAGTAAATACAGAATCATACTTAATTGTCATTTTTAAGTTAACTTCAGCCCTCTTGTGGCAGCTGAAGGTATTAAGCATATGAAAAGGCATTTTTACAAAACTAATTCTTATCATTTAGAATCTTAAAAACTATTAGATAATTCTAAGATAAACTTTTATAATAGTTTGATAAACCTAAATAGAAGCATTTTTTTCCTTTTTACCCAAAATTGTGTTAACTTTAGCCCCATGGTGGCAGCTGAAAATATTAAACAAATGAACTCATATTTTTGCAGGTATATATCGTCCACTAAATGCAACCTTTAATCTCTATTAGAACTTCATACTAGAAAAAAAGTATTTTTCGCTCCACCCTAAT
>JAJOZX010000508.1:1382500-1383695 GCA_023014485.1 Bathynomus jamesi
TTCTTTTTGGGTTTTTGTGGTAAGAGGGAAAAATTGACAGGTTTGTTTTTATATGCAGTAATTGGTTATTTAAATATATAAGGATTTATATATTTTATTGTTTGTAACGAAACGATTTCTGCAAAGTATCCGGTAAATTTATGGAATTTGAGAAAAAAAAAATTTAAAGTGAATATTTAATTTTTTTTAATGGAATTGTCCCACATTGGGTTAACAGAAAACGGATTTTTGGATTTGAGTTTCATTTTAGTGACTGAAATTTATTGTACCAAATTTGTGTATATATAGTTCGTGCGTGTGTTTGTGTGTTTGGCTCGTTTCACGCGCGCGCGGATTGGCGCGTTGCGGCGCATTTAGATTTGGTAAAAAAGGATTTTTTTTTCCTTTTTTTCTCTCGCTCTGTCGCGTCGATGCGTGAACTTTTCATTTTTGTTTTTTAAGTGGAATTTTGCGTTGGAGCGCAAATAGTTTTGTCTTTGTTTTTTTTTGTGCTTTTTTAGGTTTAAATTAGAATGAATTAGTACATTTCGAGTACTGTATCGAAATCGACAGGCAAGTTTTTCATCTTCGTTGGGATGATTTTATTGTTTGTTTAAACCAAAAATAGCTAATCTCAAGCTTAAGTTTTTTCTGCTTTGATTTTGTTGTATATATGGTATTAGGGATAAGTTTTTTTTTGGTGTTTCGCTTCGCCTTCCTCGTTGGGAAGTCCATTTTTTCTTTCGTTGTTTTCGAAGAAAAGTGGATAGATGTGATTATCGAACGAGTAATACCCCTAAAGTTCCAATTTTTACGTGGACGAATGGGCAACATGGTACCCCCATACGTGGACGAATAGTTGGACGCATTAGAGGGATATTATGTTCATTATAACGTTTTGCGGTGATATCAGAGACTGTCCCAGAAATCACGAGGGGATTTCTCGATGAGGGACATTTTCCGGGGGAAGAGGTCTGTGACGAGATCGTCACAGATGTAGGACATAATGCAAGCTCGGCTTATGACCTCGACGAATTCGGGGAAAAGAAAATTTGCCACACTTTTCCTTCCCACCAAAGAGAGTGTTGCATCTCTGCATCGCTCTACGGGACAACTTTCATTCGATTCTGTTCTTTCTAATCAGAAGGTTCGGAAATCGAAACTGGAGCCATCTGCCACTTTGATTTCACTCCAGTAAAGACCGAATACACGAAAC